>JAAAKG020095138.1:0-16135 GCA_010014905.2 Druon quercuslanigerum
GGAATAAGCCGAAGAATATTGAAAAATATTAATTATATCGCGAGATATGTGAAGAGTGCAACCAGCCCCCCCTCCCCTCATTGTACTTTCTCAATATCAGTACTTGCAGTTGAGCGCAATTGAATTTTTTGGTGGTGCAATGAAGCGCATTTAAAGTACTTCGGAATAAGCCGAAGAATATTGAAAAATATTAATTATAACGCGAGATATGTGAAGAGTGCAACCAGCCCCCCCCCTCCCCTCATTGTACTTTCTCAATATCAGTACTTGCAGTTGAGCGCAATTGAATTTTTTGGTGGAGCGATGAAGCGCATTTGAAGTATGGTGCTTCGGAATAAGCCCAACAATGTTGAAAAATATTAATAAAATTCATGCCCATAATATGCGGGAAAACTCTGATGGACAAAGTAGGTAACGAGATAATCCTTGAGGAATGTGGTGGAAAGAAACACTAGTTGACACATGGGAAAGAAATCGGTTAAGAATGTTCTGGCATGTTGAGAGAATTAAGGATGGACGACTAACGAAACAAGTATATCAAGATAAAGTAAATGGCGGCGTGCCCAGAGGCAGACCGCAAAAAACCGCAAAAATTTCACTTTGTGGTGCAACAGAGCGCATTTGGGGTGCAATCGAATGGGTTTGTATGAATATAGAAATATGTGGTGGTGGGGGAGGGGGGGCTACTGAAACGGAACTACCGAATTGGAAAATTCCCGAATAATAAATTTCCCGACAGAAAGTTTGCCAAATTATGAAATATCCGAATTGTAAAATTCCCAAATTTAAAATATTAGAATTTTTTATAAAAATGTTTTATTGAATTAATATTTTTATAAAACTATTTTCAATGTTTAAAATTTGAAAAATTATTGTTTGAATTTAAAATATTAATAACTTTAAATAGAATATGTCTGGATGACGAATTCTTTTTAATGCGCATAGTATTTAAAAAAATACAAAAAGCGTTTGCAAAAATTGAATTATAAATTCATGCATATATATTTTTTTGAAAATCGTTTTAAGGTTTGATGAAAACAGTGCAGGGAGAAAATTCGTTTAGGAACTTTGCCGAACTTTTAAATATAATTTGGATATATGGACCAAAAGGAGAATTTTTGACATTATTGTAACAATTTGTGTCTTGCTAAATGTTAAAGAATAAATGAAAGTTCGGTAAACTTTAACAACGCAGATTGGATTTTCTAAATCTACAGTAAATATTTTTAAAAGTAGTCATTAATGCACGTGGTGTAATTATTGAAAACCATTCTGTCACACATTACGCAAAAATTGGATAAAGTTTCATGCTTGTTAAGTAATGTTTGCAAATGTAAAGTCAAGCAAACTTTAAATCATGCAATGACAATAAATTTTATTAATAATTTAATAATAATAATGTATTAGTTACACAATAATCTATTAGTAACACTAATTTATCAATAAATATTAGTTTGTAAAATTTCAAAATAAAATGAGATTTCATTAAAGTAGGAAATTTAAACTTTAATGACCATGAATCGAAGTTGACGCACCTGGCATTAGCCTTAATGATTGTTATCTTAAATTCAAAGAATAATTTTCGAAATATCAAACATTAAAAATAGTTTAAAAATCAATATTATTCGGTATTTTTCTTTCTCGGCAATTTTATTATTCGGACATTTTCAAATTCGTGAATTTTACAGTGTCGCGAGTATTATTTTTTGGGATTTTTTAGTCGTCCCGTTTGTAAATATATGTTTAATTGTTCGGTAACGATCAAATTTTTTAATTTTAATAACAATGGAGTAAAAAAATCTGCCTCGGCTAATGCATTGATGCACTAAAATTTTTCTTCCTTGCGGAATATAATTAAAATAACTTAATAAAAATTCGTTGCATAATTATATAAAATAATAAAAATTAAATTAAAAAGTTGTTGTTTACAATAATAAATTGTTATCAATCATGAATGTTTATTTGTTGGACAAATATTAATCTTAGGTTTTATGCCCAAGTAATATGTGATTTATTCCAGAGAAAAAACTCATTTATTTCATCAAAAAAACCTAATATGGATATTTATGCATAAAAATAATTTTTTTTAGATGCACAGCGCTGAGTTTATCATACACAAATGTTGGCTGGCATATTGTGTCTTTCGACTTTTTCCGTTTTCCCAAATGTAAGTTGTGTAAAAAATATTTTAAATTCTCAAATATCAGTAGAAGAAGTAAAAAAATACAATTTTAATATTATTTTATTAAATAATCCCTTTTAAATTAGAATACTAAAAATAAATTAATATTGGCCCAATCGGGGCCGGACCGGATTATATGTCTAGGCGCTTCACTTTGTCCCATATCGGACACCGTGTTTCATTTCGAGTCTTAGAGCATCTAGATAGCCCAATTTGGACCAAGTTCTGCCATATCGGGCCCCGATCAGATCCATATTGGAATTTTTGGAAAGGAGGTGGAAAAATGTTGAAATTATTAGTACTTACTGGGGGATAACAGGGTTACAAATTATCGAAGAAAGGAATGCGCTAAAAGCGCTAATCACAAGGAGAGTTCGCATTCTTTAAAAAGAAACTTTTTAATTAAATATTTTCGTAAGAACTGCAAAAAGCAGCACATTCATTAAGAATTTATACGCTTTGTTCTTGCGAAGAAAGAACATATGGATAAATAATCCCTTCCATTTTGCAGCTCACAGCCAATCAAATCGTCAAGATTTTTAATATTTATCCTAAAAAGGGGAGAATGAGGCTATATGGAATGATATCATCTTATTATGTAATAGTTATTTATGATATTATTTTTTTAACATTACTACTTATGGTTTGACAAGGTTTCGAATGTCATAAATAAAATCAGAGCTGTAACAAGTCTTTTCTGCGGCCGGTGCGATTTTGGAAGATTTCAAGGTTGAAATAGCAGACTCGGATTCATTTGATAAAATTAAAAATAGTGCGTGGATATGCTCATCATACACTACGGCAATAATATGAAAATTAGCCGATTACTTTTCTCGTTAAAAAATGTGATGTTTTTCGAAATGTAGCGTAACACTTCAATACATAATGTTGTCGTCTGTAATTCCCGGATTTGACGGAATTCATGTAATTCACGGAATTCACGGAAAGCACGGAGTTCAAAGAATATGTGGAATGCACGGAATGCAAAGAATATATGGAATTCACGGAATTCAAGACAATCAGCTAATTCACGTAATTTACGCAATCAGAAAAATGATACTGGAAAGATAACCAAACCTTACTTGTAAACTGATTGGATTTAACATAAACAAATTATTATTAAAATGAAACGAATTTTATTATAACATATACTTAATACTATGTAGTGATAACCATTTATTTGCTGTAAAGATTCTTCAGTTTATATAATTAATACATATTTTGATCTTGCTTTAGCTTATCTTTAAGTATTACAGAAATAATCTTTGTTTCTGTAAGTATCCGATGTGGTAAATATTTCATATAAATGAATTAAAAATGACTGGTTATGAAACGTGAAAGTTACTTTTTTCTCGTTTGAGTAATCATTTCACTACTTTCTGTAGGTATCAACAATACTTAAATGTACTTTACACTTATTGTGAAAATTTATATGTTCCCTTGTTTTTTTTTGATCAGTAAGGCAAGAAATTCAAAAGGTATTTATGCGAAATACACTATTCATTCAAAGCAATATTCACATTTTTAATTTTTAGGAATTTTTATTTTATGCAGTTAAGTGTATCATAGATGTGCGCAAGATCTACGCCATAAAAGGTGTAATTTACAATACTATCATGTAACCCTTAAAGCAGGATTTCTGTACAGTCTACAGCAACATTGCTGTTGCCGCTGCAGAAGACTCCTAAATTTTACACAGTTAACGAAAATAGGTATGAAATTTCATATTTTCATATTTCGAGAACAATACAACGTTGTAAAATTCCAGATTTCATTACTTTTGCAGTTACGCCGTTGGAGTGTGTCACATTTACTAAACATCTTTATGCGTACGAAGTAAATGTTCTAGCTGATAAATCTGCACGAAGTTCAATCACTGTCACTTACGAGTCTTTAGAGAATAAGTCTTTATGTATATTGGTGCAAAATGGTTTGAAATATTATGTTGCTACATATAATGTGCTGCGTAAGTAATATGTAAATAAACTACATGTAATATATGTTTTTATCAAGAAATAATAACCATATTAAAATAGGAGAAGTCTTGTATTTTTAATTTAATAAATCACAATCGAATATTAGACTTTACAGCAATATTAGCGTAAGCAGTTAGCGGAAAATGCAGTGGACAAGAAACCAATTTGTAGTAAACATAAGTCGCAATGTTAGTTTTACATCAATGTTAGTTGACATTTCTACAAAATTCTTAAAATTGTAATCTGTTCATCATTTAATTCTTACCGCAAAAAGTTTGTTACCGTGAAAGCCGAGACTAGTCATTACTATATTGACCAGTGAGTTTGGTTAGTTTGACAGCAATGGTGATCATAGTCGCAGATGATTTTTCTGAGTGCGGGATTCATGGAATCTAAAAAATTCACGAAAATCAAGGAATTTAAAGAATTTCCGTAACCCACATTAATGGACTTCACTGAATAAATGGAATTCGTTAAAATCGCGGAATTCATGAATTTTACGGAATCTTTAGAATTCGTGAAATCCAGGGAATGCAATCAATTTACGGAATTTAACTACTTCATAAAATTCAAGAATATCGTGTATGTATGGAATTCAAGGACTCCCACGAATTTCTTAAATTTTACGAATTTCCCGAATTGCTTGGTTTCCATTCATTTCACAAATCCTATCAGTACCGTAAATTTATTGAGTTGCGTGAATCCTATGAATTCCGCATATTGTTTGAATTTCATGAATTTTACTAATTTCTTGAATTCTATGAATTCCGCAAATCCCTAAATTTCGAAAATTCCTTCATTTCCATGAATAATGCGAATTCCTTTAATTTTATCGTTTACGCTAATTCCATGAATCCTATGAATTCCGTTATTTCATCAATTCCGCGAATTTCATGAATCCTGTGAATTTTGTAATTTCTTTGAATTATATGAATTCCGTGAATTCCCTAAATTTGATGAATTCCTGTATTTCCATGATTCCTGCGAATTACGCAAATTCCGCGAATTTCCTAAATTTTATGCTTTATATGGATTCTACATTTCGGAAAATCCGTGATTACAGTTAATTTCGCAAATTCATTGAAGTCTGTGAATTTCATGAATTCCATGAATTTCTTGAATACTCTAAATTAAGCATATTCTGTGATTTCCATGGATTTCGGGAATTCCATAAATTCCATGAATTTCGTGAATTCCATAAATTTCATGATTTTCGTGAATTCTAGAAATTCCATTAATTTCGTGAATTTATGAATAAAATAACTTTTGTAAATTCTTTTAACTCCATAAATTTCAGGAATTCCCCGATTTTCCAGAATTTCATGCTTTATGTGGATTCTGCAAATTGTAAAATCCGCGATTACAGTTAATTCCGAAAATTCATTGAAACCCGTGAATTTCATGAATTCCATGAATTATTCGAATTCCCTAAATGAAGCGTATGTCGTGAATTTCAGGAATTTCAAAAATTCCATGAATTTCGTGAATTCCATAAATTCCATGATTTTCGTGAAATCTATAAATTCCATCAATTTCATGAATTTCAACAAATCAAGTGACTTTGGCGATTGCAGTAAATTTCCTAAATTTTGTGATTTCAGTAAATTCCAATTCCATTAATTCCGCAAATTCCTTGAATTGAATTATTTCCGTAAATTTATAAATAAAATACCTTTTGTAAATTCCTTTAACTCCATGAATTTCGGGAATTCCCCGATTTTCCAGAATTTCATGCCCTATATGGATTCTGTAAATCGTAAAATCCGTGATTATAGTTAATTCCGCAAATTCATCGAAGGCCGTCAATTTCATGAATTCCATGAATTCTTCTAATTCCCTAAATAAAGTGTATTCCGTGAATTCCATGAATTTTAGAAATTTCAGAAATTCCATGAATTTTGTGAATTCCATAAATTCCATGATTTTCGTGAATTCCATAAATTACATCAATTTCGTGAATTTCGGCAAATCAAGTGAATTAGGTAAATGCAGTGAATTTCTTGATTTTCGTGATTTCAGTGAATTCCAATGCCATTATTTCTGCGAATTCCTAAAATTCAATTAATTTCGTGAATTTATGCATACAATCACTTTTGTAAATGCCTTTAACTCCATGAATTTCCAGAATTTCTTTAAGTCCTTGAATTCCATGAAATTCGTGACTTCCGTCAATTTCGTGAGTTCCTTGAATTTCATGAATTCCGTGAATTACATAGATTTCGCGAATTCCTGCTTTTCTATAAATTCCGTGAATTTCGTGAATTCCAGGAATTCCCTGAATTCGGTGAATTCCTTGTGCAAGAAGCAGGTTAAACCAAATTATAATTTCCACACTTAATAACATATGGTTGTTAAATTATTGCAAAGTTGATTTATTAGAAAGCACATGATGACAATTCAAATTAAAAATTAAAAAATAAATAAAGATGGCGGACTAATTTTTTTTTTTAAACTCACTACTAAATTGTTATATTATTTCAAAGAAACATAGTTCGTGGTGCATAAAAGTCAAAACTTGGAAAAATTCAAAATGGCGCTTTATGGAATACTCCAAAACGCGGCCATCTTGCTTTTTTCAAAATAATTTCTTCGATTCCTGGATTTTTATTTCAAGCACTGCAGTTTCAAACTGTTTAGTTATGAATAATTAACTTATAATTGTACATCCCAAATAAACAGTCAAAAGTGGCACAATATTAAAAAAAAAATTTTGTTTCTAAATTAAAGACTATCAATTTCAAAGGGTTAAAAATGGAGAATTTTATATTAAAAAAATATTTTAATTAAGCTTGAAATTGAATAAGAGCGTTTAATTACAAATCTATTAATTTCAAGTTATTCTGAAATAGAAAATAGTTTATAAAGTTTCGATCGGAAACTTAAATTCGTCTAACTACTGACACTATCGAATTTGAATAGCTCAATTTTTAACGTTAAAATATCTACATTTTTTAAATTTTGAACCATTTTAGAATCATTTTGTAAAATTAATAATTGATAAATTTTTAATAAAGAAACGAGAGCTAAATTTAACGAATTCAAAATTTTTTGAAAGCTTCGGTAATTTCATCTTTTGATATGTTGGATATGTTATATTTTCTATTCACCGAAAATACTTGGAAATATTTCTATAGGTGTCATTTTTTGCAAAATAGTTGTAAAACAGTTACATCGTTGAAAAAAGTTTTTTAAAATAAAATGTTACAGTTCATTTTTTTTCCTCATATCAGACACGTGAAACACATCTTCGCTTCGGCTCTATTATCATAATTTAAAAAATTGTTACGTAAGTTCGTTCTTTACTGATAAAGTAACCCTGTAGTTCTGATATTGTGGGCACACGTTGACAAGGAAAAATTCAAGGTATCAAAAAAGTACTGTAATTATTATAATTATTATAATCATTATAATTATCATAGTGATTATAATTTCTTATTCACATAAATACCAATATATAGTGTAAGAACGTGATCCAAAAATGCATTCGTTTTTTTTTCAAATCTTCATGCATAGCGAGCTCAAAGTTTTTGAATGCCCAAAAAAATGAATTCAACTTCTTTTAAAAAAAAAAATTTATATTACGGTGTCCCGCAAACATCTGTAAGTGAAAAATTGTGTTTAGAGTTTCTGGCACCAATTATTATTTGTTGACATTTTTTTAAACAAAAACTGTTTCAAATATACAGAAGACTCTTTTCTTAGCAATGAACTGCTTTTATATATTGTTTAAACAATTATTTATTATTTTATGATTTTTTTTTAATGGAGTTGGCAAATCCCGGGGTTTCCGAAATTTTAACTTTCTCTTGACTTTTCACTTAGATCCAAAGCAAGGAAATAATCAATTTAAGTTAACAAATATAGCTGTTTAAATAATGTATTTTTTTCAATAATATTATTTTTATTTTTATTTTGAGTTTTTGGTCGCACCCGTCTTGATAGCTCCACAAATTTCAATTTAAATGCCTTAAAAGTAAATTTAAAATAATGAACAATTAAGACAATAATTTCTTCAATCCGTGACTCGAAAAAAAGAAGATTTTAGAGCTGAAAGAATTAAGCGACTTAAAATGAAAAAAGTGAAAATTGGTTTGTTTAAAATCTAAAAAGATGAAAATTTCATTATAAATTTTAATTTTTTAATTAAAGATAAAATATTTTAATTATGAAAATTATAATTGCAAATAAAGTCTTATAATTTTAAAACGTTTTAAATTGATTTTATACAAAAATTGGACATTCAAAAGTTTTAGGAATAAAAAAGTGTCGTGGTTTCATAGTTTTTAATTTTTAATGTTTTCCATTTTATATTTCTTTCTATTGTCAAAGTTTATTTTCGAATAATGCAGAAGCTTTTAATTTCAAAATTTTTTAACTAAATTATTCTATTTAAAACGTTTTCAACTAGAAATAACATAATCTAAATTTCTTTGATTATAAAGTGATGCAATTTTGAAAATTCTAAAGTTTAAATTCAATATTTAACTTCTTGAAATTTGAATATGTTCTCAACTAAAAATAATGTCTTATTTTAAATTTAAAACACTTTTTTTTAATTTTAAAATATAAAATTAGCGTCGGTAATTCTCTAGAAAGAGGCATAAAAAACGTCTCTGAATACCTATTTGACAAAATAATTGAAAATTATATCAAATCGATATAATCAAATATTTAAAAATATTTGAATATTCGAATTAGGAATATTTAAAAAATAAAAATGTTATTTATCTGAATATAGTTGGTTTCGCATTATTTTTGTTCTTGGAAAAAAGATCTTTCTTTTCATTAACATTATTTTTTCTCGCAATAGACAAGTATTATCAAAGTTTAAATAAAACTTTTATGGTGTTACATTCTTTGATGATTAAGCAACCCTGAAATTTAAACATTGTTGAAGCATGCAAACAAGAACAATTTAGAATTAATTTATGGAAATAATGAAATTTTATCATCTAATAAAAACTTACATCCATTCGTATTTAAATAAAACTTCTTTTTATCATTTTACCAATCTCCGAAAAGTCTATTTTCATCATAAGATTAATTTGTTAAATATATTCATGTACGAAAATAATATGAAATTTTTCAAAACTATTATTAACATTCGTGAACTATAGAATGCGATTGAATTCAGAAAAATTTATTTTGGAAAAATCTAAGGATACTTGAAAAAAGCCTGGAATTGAAAGGAGTATTTTTAAAAATTTAAGTAGACTTCCTCTCACGAGATATTAAAATATTTAAAGGGACGTAAAGTAGAAATTTAAAAAAATTATAGCTTTTTAGATCTTGATACAAAAGTTTGAAACCTTTAAGGAATTTCTAATATATCACAGGATTTATAGGGTGTTTTTGAAGTTTTAAAGTATTTCAGGGTATTTTCAAGGATTAGCGCATTTGCAAAAATTTCAAATAAGTATAAACATTTCAAGCAATTTTCGAAAAGAATGAAAATTCTGGATTAGAAAAGAGAATAAAAAAATTATAATTCTGACTTGGAACAGGGCATTTTCAAATTGTGGTAAATTTCCAACAGGAACAGAGAATTTTCAAATTTTAATAAATCCTAAGCTTAAACTAGATGTTTTCAAAAAGAGCTAATATTCTGGATTGCAACAGCGAATTTTTCTATCAAATTATAATTCGGTATTGGAAGGGACAATTGCAAATTCAAACAAATTCTGAGTTGCAGCAAGGACATTTTAATACGAATTAAGAAGTTAAAGGATACGGGTCCGGAAAGTTTAAAAGTTTAAAAAGTCTGGGTTCGGACCCATACCCCTAAGAAATTAAATAATCGGGATTCGGAACTGAACCCTTAAGAATTTCAAAGTTCCGGGTGCAAGCCCGATCCCTTAAGAAACTGCAGGGTCCAAGATGGAGCCAGACCCTTAAGGAACCTTTTAATCCTGGGACCAACCTAAAAAATTTATGCGGAGCAGTAAGCGCCGTG
The DNA here is from genome assembly GCA_010014905.2 of Druon quercuslanigerum. Taxonomy (NCBI): domain Eukaryota; kingdom Metazoa; phylum Arthropoda; class Insecta; order Hymenoptera; family Cynipidae; genus Druon; species Druon quercuslanigerum. Next base: position 10,112 of record JAAAKG020095138.1, read on the forward strand.
CATCTTTCCTGCGCAAAAGTATCGTGTAGCCTTACTGCGCATCTACAAATGGTATATAAATATCCCCAAATGTTATCGTGCAACCATCAGTGACCTGCAGATATAACACAACTGCGCAACCATATGCATCTTGGAACTGTGCTGAGCATAGGTAAATGTCGTGCAACTCCACTGCAATGTATTAAGTGACGTACAGATTTACTGCGCAGCAGTACCACTGTGAATTTGTAAGTGTCACATGAAACAGCTGCGCAGCTGTAGATGAGGTTTAACTTTACTGCATTGACTAATGTGCAGTATCACTCTTCTTCGCATCTTTAGTTCCTTAGAATTATTTTGCGCAATCTTAAGTTAACTTAATAATTGCGATACCTCCACATAAAACTGCTCCTCCTCTTTCAAATCGCATTTGTAAATTTCTCAAATATGAGACAAACTAGTTGGCTTATGCTTAGAAAGGGGTCTGTTTATTACAAATACTTGGTTCAGGCATAAATATATCGACATGTACGCCTGCTATAAAGAAAATAGCCACAGTATATTTTCAACTTTTTTTAATTTAAACTTTATAATTTAAACTTTGCTGTTGCGCATAAAAGACTAAGAGAGCTAGTCAAAGATACAAGGGCTTTAAGGGGTTCTAAATGCAATACTGAGCATTACCTTCTGATCTCTACAATTAACGTAGGTCGGGGAAGGAGAAAAAATAGAACTAAGAAAACAAAACGAACGCGAATCAAAATTAAGAACCTACAGAAACCGGATGTGCGAATAGATTTCCAAAATAAGATAATCGAGACCATAGATAAGGCAATTTGGGAGGCACTTATACGAAATAAAGATATTAAGGGCGCATGGTCTATGTCCCGGGATTTCATTTTTAGATGTGTGATCGAAGTCTGCGGTACCGCGGTTGCAGGAATAATTTCTGGTGATGCATAGTGGAGTCACGAAATTAACGCTTCCCAAAAAGCTAACAAAGAAGTGTACAGAAGAACTTTGAACATGGCAGGTCTTAGCGATAAAGAAAGAAATAGACGTGTAAATTATTACAGACACAAATCGATGATATTCATGCGAATAATTACGGAATGTAAAGATAAAATTAGAGCAGGCGAAGAGAAGAAAATACGAAACGACTTCAAAGGAAGCAAGAAACTGCTTTATAAAGAATTGAAGGAAAATAAAAGTACAGAATTTGTCAACATGAGAAATTGTAAAGGGGAAGTTCAATATGATGTAGGAGGGACTATAGACACTTTGGAATACTATTATTCGGGAATTAAACAAATATGAATCTATAGGACACCACAACTGCGATGTAGTGGGCGATGTGTTAGAAAACCTAATTATGAAATTCTGTGTCACTGAGGTTAGGGATATAATCACGAACTTCAAAAACGGTAAGGCTACCGGGGAAGACAGTGTTAGTGCTGGAGTGCTTAAACAAGTTGGGGAGTACATACCACATAGACTGTGAGAGTTGATAAATTTTTGCATCGAAATGGGAGAAGTCCCAGATGATTGGAAAGGGATCGTCCATATATTACGCAACACATTTTTCTTTTGTTCATACCGTTTTGTCCTTTTCAACTTCAATAAAATTTTACTCTCGTCTTTATTTAAACAACAGAAAATCGTGTTACGTAATATATGGATTATCCCAAAAACGCGATTATCGTACCAGTATACAAAATAAAGGGAGATAAAAGCGACTGTAGCAATTGCAGAGAGATCAGCCTATTAGGAACCGTAAGTAAAAGTAGATTCTAAAAATTATATGACCCCTTCCTTATTTTAAGGAAACTTTTAGATTGTATCCGATGATAAAGGGCCTGGACCTGAACCTCTTGGAACCTTGAGGGTACGGGTCCGGATGAAGAAAAGAAAGAGTTAGTAAGAAATAAGGGGCAGGGAAACTAGAAGAGGAAGGAACGGGAGGTATGATAATAAGCAATAGTACGAGGCAAAAAAAGACAAAAACGAATGTAGGGAAGAATGGAGGATATGTTATTGGAATATAGCAGGATTGAAGAGAAAGGATAGGTAATTTATGAGAAAGTTAACACAATGGGATGTTGTAATAACGATGGAGGCGTGGCTAGATGAAAAGGGATAAGAAAGAGTAAGGGGAAGATTGCCAACAGGTTACAAATGGCAAGTTCAAAATGCAAAGAGGAAGAACAAAAAGGTCAGAGCAATGGGAGGAATGGTGATGAAAGTGAGAAATGAATGTATAGCATGGAAATATAGGAAAGAGAGGAAAGGACAAAAACAAGGATTCATTGTAGAAGATTTAAAGATGGAAGCAGAGAAGTGGAAGATAGTAGGGGTATATGTGAACGAAGATATGCAGAAAAAAGCAGAGGAGTTAAAAGAAATGATGGAAGAAAATAAACAAGAGACTATATAATTAATAGGTGAGAATTTTAATGCGAGAACAGGAGATAGAGGAAAAAGTGAATGGGGAGAATAGGGAGGAAGAAAATCAAAAGATAAAGTACTGAATGGGGTTGGGAAAGAAGTTCATAAAGAGCTTGGAGGAGTTGGGATTGTTTATCTCAAACGGAAGTACAGAGGGAGATGAGAAAGGAGAGTATACACGGTCAGGAGGAGAAAGGGGAACGGTAGCTGATTATGTGATAGTAGATTCTAAAGTAAGAAAGAAGGTCAAGAAATGTGAGGTAGGTGATTATATTGATTCGGTTCACTTTCCCTTAATAGTTACATTATAGAGAGAAAAATGTAATAGTAATATGCATAAAAAGGGGGAAATGGTAAAGCATGTAGGAAAAGGGGTTTGGTCAAGGAAAGGAAAAGAACAGTTTAGAGAAAACGTAAGAAATATCAAAATGGGAGAGTAAAATGTGGGCGAGGAGATGGAAAAAATGAATAGGAGAAGTAAAAAGAGGATTAAAGTGCACGAACAAAAATAAAGTAAGTGAAGAGGGGAAAAGAAGTGAATATGATCGTGATAGTAAAGAGAAAAAAAAGAAAAAAAAGTAATGGGGAAGAATATAGGAGAAAAAAGGAAGCGTATTCTGGTTTGTGTGAGCAAAAGAAAGAGGAAGAGAATAAAAGGTTTGAGGAAGAGGCGTAGAAGGCTAGGATGGAAGCAGATGTATGGAAGGTAGTAAATATAGAAAGAAGAAAAACAGTAAACCAAGATATTGAAATGGTAGAATAGAAAAAATATGTGTAAGACTTCCTAGGAGAATTAAGAGAAAAGCTAGGAAGGGATGAAAATATGGTAGAAAAAGAGATGAGAAAGAGGAAATAACAATACCTGGTATAGATGGGATTCCAAATAAAGTATGGAAATATGGAGGGACAGAACTAGAGGAATGGGCATGGATAATGTGTAATCGAGTATGTAGAGGAAAGGGGTGGCCAGAGTTATGGAAGGAAGGAGTAGTGATACCAATAGTGAAGAAAGACAAAGAAGAGGAGGTTAAAGATTATAGGGTTGTGACGCTAATGCCGACGCTACATAAAGTATATGTAATTGTTTTGTCGGAGAGATTAAAGCAAGAAGTTAAGGAAAAAAACATAGAGCCACCGAATCAGACAGTGATTAGAAAAGAAATGGGAGTGATGGACAACATATATGTTCTAAACTATCTAGTAACTCAGAGGATTAAAAGGGAAAAAGGATAGCAATGTTCGTGGACTTAAATGCAGCATTTGACTCATTAGATTAAGGCGTGGTAGAAAAAGTTATGGTAAAAAAGGGGATAAGAGAGGGATTAATAAAAAAAGTATCAGACATTTTTTGGAGAAAGAAAAGCAGACGAAAATAGTGCTGATGGCAGAGGATGAAGAAGGAATGGCGGGCTTCATTATAGGATTAGAGAAATACTTAGATGGGAAAAGACGAATTCAAATGTAGAAAAGACAAAGATAATGAGGTTTCGAAAAGGAGAGGGAGACAGTAAGAATAGACCGGGAGATGGAAGGGAATAAAGATAGAAGAAGTGTAGGAGTTTAAATATTTGGGATATATTTTGCAAAATAATGGAGATCGTAGAGTTCCTATGAGAGAAGGGATAAAAAAGCAGCAGGAATAATGCAACAGATATCGGGAATCGGAAAAAGAAGGTTAAAAAAGAAATGGAGAAGTAGATAGTCGTTATTTCATACGCTGGTATTGCCGGTATTAAGTTATGGGGCAGCGATATGGGAATGGAAAAAAAGGAAAAATATTGAGAGTTTGCAAGAAAGATATATAAGGTGGACATTGGAGGTAGATTAGAGGATGCCAGAATATATGGTGAGAAAAGTAGCGCAAAGGGATACATGAAATATTACAGCGGGAAAGAGGGCATGGAAATTTGAGACGAAGCTAAGGGAGGCATGATTGATGGAGGTGGAGGAGAGGAGAGGGAGGGCAAATGAATTAACGAGATGGGAAGAAGATAGGATGGAGTTCTTGTATGCTAGAGACGTAGAAGACGGTACTTGAGTAAACTATGAAGAATTAGAATAAGGCATAGGGAAAGACAATTATTAGAAACATGGGAGATGATTAAGGAATCAAAATACAAACAATGGTATAAAACGATAAAAAGGAAGGTTTACCAAAGTAATTTGAAAAAGGGATGGGGAGAGAAAAGGTGAATAAGAATAGCAAGATTAAAATTGAAAATCAAGGTAAGAGAGGGTAGGTACTAAGAAAAGGAAGAGAAAAGAAAGTGTAAGATGAATGTAAAAGAAGAATGGAAGATGAAGGAAGCTAATAAGAGAATGTGGTTAAGATTCTAGGGACGACTGGATTAGGAAAAGATTGGAAGAATGAGTTTGAGGGTGCTATGGGTGCAAATTAGAGTGAATAAAAGAAATCAACACAATCTCCACGTTTCCTCGAGAAACTATTTAAATGATGTAGTGTTAGCTCTTTCTAATATGAACATAACTTTAATTAGTCACTTCAATCATTTGAGGAAAATGTAATTAATCATGAGCGGTTAAAAAAGCGTTGCTATAATTTAAGAATATGGTTTGATCTTAAAGCGTACCTATCAATACAAAACGACTGTGTCTGTTTAGTCGAAAAAAAAGTAAAGGCTAGACTCTTACTGTTCGTTTAGGAATGAAAAGAGGAATATGAAATGTAAAATTGAACGACCTGAAAAGTTTGATGGTATCACTCTAGTGTCTTGTGGTTTCTATCTTACCGACTATAACACGATAAAATCTATTATATCCGGTTAAAAGTAACAAACAAAGAGAAGTTTTTCAAATGATTACAGAATTATCACTAGAATTGGTGTAATGAACATATGGTCCAGTGAGAATGAATGACGAGGTTTTTGTTCAGGGTTTCCAGTATGGAAATATACAACATTGTTTAATCATTAAGAATGAGTAGCTTTTATAACAGAATGACCATGTTTGTATGGGCAGGTATACACTCGAAGTTATAAATAGATCGTCTTGGAGTCATACAAATTTGAGTTGTCTCTAAGACATCAATTGAAGTCTGGATCCGTTATTTCCGAAAATTTTGACTTCAGCATATCTTGATTGGGGGAAATTAAATTAGAAGCCCATTATAAGAATTTTTACTTGGGAACACACGTCCGCTGGACGGCTATTTAAGTCGTTTGCCCCTCAACTTCTTGTGATTAATAATGAATTGTTGCTCTTTTTTAATAAGAGGAATTTGGTGAATAAATAAAGGTTTGATCTGAAATTTTAATTCCAATATCGAAATTCTTTATCATTGACATTGAAATGTTACAATTCATGGTTATGTATTAGATGAGGTGGACTTCAAGTCGACAAGAATCCTCTGCTAGGAGTTCCAAAGACACCTAAACCAAGTCTAGAGATGGCGAAAATCTCACCACCCTGATCGGCATTTGGACCTCTCTGACGAGGACCAGATCCTATTGTTGTTACATATAAAGTACCGCCGTCAGCAGCTCCGAAAGCACATGCACTGACTGTGTGTGCAGGTATGGGGATAAAGCGATGCACTCGTTTTTCATATGGATCAATTTCAAGGACCTGAGGAAAATTTAA
>JAAAKG020095149.1:8589-34123 GCA_010014905.2 Druon quercuslanigerum
TTTATTTATTGCGGATTACAAGTAGATTACTCTAAATTACAACTGGATTACTCTAAATTACAAGCGGATTACAAGGGCATTACTACAGATTAGATCAAGATTACAAATAAAAAGTACTCCAGATTACAAGAAGATTACTTTATACTACTAGGATTACTCCAATTTTCTTTCATTGCTCTTTATTACAAATGGATTATTCGGAAATACTGGAAGAATTCCAATTTTTTTGATTACGGTGGATTGCTGCAGATTGGTACTGGATTACCTTGGACTCCGACTTAAAAGTGGATTACTCCAATGTAACTTTAAATTACAATCAGATTACTCGAGGACACTGGGATGACATAAAATGTCTTCAATTATTCCGACGAGCATTTGGAATTCCACGTACTCTGTATTAAATTCGGACTACAAATTTATTATTCCGGTTTCCAATTTTTTTAAATTACGGTGGATTACTGCAGATTGAAACTGGATTATCCTGGATTACAAATGGATTAGTATGACTTAAAAGTGGATTACTCCCGATTAGAACTGGAGTACAATCATATCATTCACGTCTACAAGTGGATTCCTGCAGAATATTGGGATTACTTTAAATTCTATGAATTATGGTGGATTAAAAGTAGATTACTACAGGTGAAAACTGAATAACGAATGGAATATTTTGTATTACAAATGGATTACTCCAAGTTAAGAATGTAACACTCCAAAATACAGGGATTACTCCAATTTTCTTCAATTACTCCTTCTAACAGGTGGATTAATGCGAATTACAATTGGATTACTCCGTAGTAATTCTGGATTACCCCAGATTACAGTTGGATTACTATTGATTACAGATGGATCATTCCGGATTACCCCAGATTAAGACTGAGTTACAAATGGATTACTCTGAAAGACAAGTGAATTATTACAAATTGGAACCGGATTGCAATTAGAATACTCGAAATTACAATAAGAGTATTCCAGAATACTGGTATTAGACAATTTGTTTGAATTTTTCCGGCTGATGAGGGAGATACCGCGGATTACAATTGGATTACTCCATATTAAATCCGTTTTCCTCAGATTACAAATCGATTACTCCAGAATTCAATTTTCTGAAACTAAAGGGGATTACTACTAATTAGAACTGTATTAATATGGATTACAAATAAAATACTCCAAATTACAAACAGATTACTTAAGAGTACTGGGATTATTCCAATTTTCTTTAATTACTCCGGCTAACAAGTGAATTACCGTGGATCACTTCATATTGAGTATGAATTACTTTATATTAAATTTGGATTACCCCATACTAAAACTGGATTACTCCGGAATACAAGGGAATAACTACAAATTGTAACTTGATTACGAATGGAATGCTCGAAATTACAATCAGAGTATTCCAGAATACTGGGATTGGACCATTTTTTGCAATTTTCCGGTTAATGAGTGAGATACCTCAGATTAAAATTGGATTACTCCATGTCAAATCCTGATTACTCCAGATTAAACTTGGATTACTCTTGATTACAAATCGATTACTCCAGAATAAAAATTTTCTTAAATTACGGCGGATTACTGTAGATCTTTTTCAAATGCGGAGGTCATACCACGCTTATTAAATGTTTTTGGGGTCACTGATTCCGAATACGAGATCCAAAAACCCAAGCATGTCAGGGTTCTGACATAACCTCAAAAAACTTCATAAACATTTCTTTCTGGTATCTTTTTGTGATTCTGAAAGTGGAATCTCGTTGATTATGTTTGCGAGGTCGCTGAATCTTAATCCGAGTTTCAAAAAACCCCTGCACGCCAGGAATCTGACATAATCTCAAGAAATCTCATAACCATTTTTTTTTCGGGTATCTTTCTCCGGCTCTGGAGAACATATCTAGTTTATTATGTTTTTGGGGTCGCTGAATATCGAATCCCAGGTTTAAAAAACCCGCGAACGACAGGTTTCTCAAATAACCTCAAAAAACTTAATAAAAGATCTTTTTCAAATGCGGGGGCCATAACATGTTTATTAAATGTTTGTGGCGTCACTGAATCCAAATACGAGGTCCAAACACCCTAGCATGTCAGGTTTCTGAAATAACCTCAAAAAACGTAACAAACATTTTTTTCGGGTATCTTTTTCCGGGTCTGGAGGTCAGATCTAGTTTATTATGTTTTGGGGTCGCTGAATCCGAATACAAGGTTCAAAAAACCCCAGTACCTCAGGGTTCTGACACAACCTCAAAAAACTTCATACACATTTCTTTCGGGTATCTTTTTGTGGGTCTAGAGGTCAAATCTCGTTTATTATGTTTGTGGGGTCGCTGAATCTGAATCCGAGGTTCAAAAAACCCCAGCACGCCAGGAATCTGACATAGCGTCAAAAAACCTCATAACAATTTTTTTCGGGTATCTTTCTCCGGCTCTAGAGAACATATCTAGTTTATTATGTTTTTGGGGTCGCTGAATCTCGAATCCCAGGTTTAAAAAACCCGCGAACGTCAGGTTTTTGACATAACCACAAAAAAACATCGTAAAAGATCTTTTTCAAATGCGGGGGTTATACCATGTTTATTATATCTTCTTGGGGTCACTGAATCCGAATATGAGATCCAAAAACCCTAACATGTCAGGGTTCTGACATAACCTCAAAAAACTTCATAAACATTTTTTTCGGGTCTGGAGGACAGATCTAGTTTATTATGTTTTGGAGTCGCTAAATCCGAATACAAGGTTCAAAAAAACCCCAGTACGTCAGTTTTCTGCCACAACCTCAAAAAATTTCATAAACATTTCTTTCTGGTATCTTTTTGCGGGTCTGGAGGTCAAATATCGTTTATTATGTTTGTGGGGTCGCTGAATCCGAATCCGAGGTTCAAAAAACCCCAGCACGCCAGGAATCTGACATAGCGTCAAAAAACCTCATAACAATTTTTTTCGGGTATCTTTCTCCGGCTCTAGAGAAAATATCTAGTTTAATATGTTTTTGGGGTCGCTGAATCTCGAATCCCAGGTTTAAAAAAGCCGCAAACGTCAGGTTTCTGACATAACCTCAAAAAATCTCATAAAAGATCTTTTTCAAATGCGGGGGTTATACCATGTTTATTATATCTTCTTGGGGTCACTGAATCCGAATACGAGATCCACAAACCCTAGAATGTCAGGGTTCTGACATAACCTCAACAAACACCATAAACCTTTTTTCGGGTATCCTTTTCCGTGTCTGAAAGTAAGATCTAGTTTATTATATGTTTTGGGGTCACTGAATCCGAATCTGAGGCCAAATACATCCGCGAACATCAGAGTTCTGACATAAGCTCAAAAACCCTCATAAAATGTATTTTTCTAATGCCATGTTTATTATATCTTCTTGGGGTCACTGAATCCGAATACGAGATCCAAGAAAAACCCTAGAATGTCAGAGTTTCGACATAAGCTTCAAAATAACACGACTTGATGTTGTAAATTATATAGTCCTTAAAAGGGCTTTTGGCAGAAAATTTAAATTTGTGGAATGCTTACCAAAAATAAATATAAATGATTAGATAAATGAATTGTATATATGGTCTGAAATCCTGGCCTCGTAAAACAAAATTTATGAGGTTTTTTAAGGTTATGTCAGAATCCTGACGTGCTCGGGGTTTTTGAACATCGAATTCCGATTCAGCGACCTCAAAAAAAATATATAGTAAACATGCTCTGACTTCCCGAACCGAATTTTTTTTGTCTGGCTGTGTTATTAATTACAAATGGATTACTCTGACTTACAGTTGGATTACTCCAAATTAGGACAGGATTAAAAATATATTACTCCGATTCACACGGTAATCTGGGGATTACCCCAGATTAAAACTGGATTACTCTTTATTACAAATGGATTACCCCAGAATTCTGGAATAACTCCAAGTTTCTTGGATTACTCCTAAATAAAAGTCGATTTCTAAATTAAATTGTTTGCGCTTCAAGAGTTGATTGCTAAAGGAAAGGAATTCTAATAAAAAGCAAACATTTATCTAAAAATAAAATTTTAATCAATCGTGCACAATAAAAATTGCAGTACAAAGTTTACTCTGAATCCTCCACAAGAGAAAGGGTACTTACCAAATATAAGTATATAACATAAATATAATTTTTCCTTTGAAGAAAATATCAATTTTGTAACTTTTGTATATACTCTTCAGGAATTCTAGTTTTATAAACTAATTTCCATAATAATAATAATAATAATAATTATAATAATAATTAGTGAGAAAATAAATCAAGATTCTTAGAGTCTATCATATTTAAAAATACTGAAGCAAAACAGATGCTTTATAAAAATCAAGCACAAAAAGCTTGATACATCATTTAAATGCAGAAATAGTTTCGAACTTTAGATTTATTCTTTCTTGAGATTCCTCGATAGAAAAAATTAAAGTACGTAAATTGCGACCTAATTAAACATTTCTGTATATAAATAAGTTTTCCAAGAATTTAAATTATATCTAAAAATGAAAAAAGTGTTTCATTTTTAATAAATATTTACAGGAAGTGTACTAGAATGAATTTTATAGACGATTAAGTTCTACCCCATTTTGTTCTCCTTGCGATGGGGCATCCGTTAAGGGTGAACCATTCATCAGAATTTCCACTTGATGATCTCCCATCAATGATACTCTTTCTTCCGAAAGCAATGTGTTTTCCCCATTGCTCGTGTCATAATTTTCTCCCCTTGAATCGTTTCTTTCCCGTATTTCGCTGAACTTTACATTATTTGTTATTTCGGACGCTCCTTCTGAAAGAAAATTATTTTGCTTTTTAAAAAAACATATTTCTAAACTGCTAAATACTGAAATTAAATTATCTTTTTATTTTAAAAAACATATTTCTAAACTGCTAATTACTGAAATTAAATTGAAAATTATTTTTCTTAAAAAAAAAAGCATATTTCTAAGGTTCTAACTGAAATTAAATCGAAAATTATTTTTCATTCAAAAACAAAATATTTCTAAACTGCTGAATACAGAAATTAAATTAAAAATTACTTTCCTTTTTTTAAAAACATATTTCTAATTTCCTAAATACTAAAATTAAATTAAAAATTACTTTTCATTACTTAAAAAACATATTTCTTAACTGCTAATTACTGAAATTAAATTGAACATTATTTTTCTTTTTAAAAAAAAACATATTTCGAAACTGCTAAATACTGAAATTAAATTGAAAATTACTTTTCTTTTTTTTAAATATTTCTAAGCTGCTAAATACTGAAATTAAATTATTTTTTTATTTCAAAAAACATATTTCAAAACGGCTAATTACTTAAATTAAATTAAAATTTCTTTTCTTTTTTTAAAAACATATTTCTAAACTGCTAAATACTGAAATTAAATTATTTTTTTATTTTTAAGAACATATTTCTAAACTAATAATTACTGAAATTAAATTGAAAATTATTTTTATTTAAAAAAAAAACATATTTCGAAACTGCTAAATACTGAAATTAAATTATTTTTTTATTTAAAAAAACATATTTCTAAACGGCTAATTACTTAAATTAAATTAAAATTTCTTTTTCTTTTTAAAAAACGTATTAATAAACTGCTCAATACTAAAATTAAATTGAAAAATATTTTTCTTTAAAAAAAAATTTTTTAACTGATAAATACTGAAATTAAATTGAAAATTATTTTTCTTCACAAAAAAAACATATTTCTAAAGTTCTAACTGAAATTAAATTGAAAATTATTTTTCATTAAAAAAAAAATATTTCTAAACTGCTAAATACTGAAATTTAATTAAAAATTACTTTTCTTTTTTTAAAAACACATTTCTAAACTGCTAAATACAGAAATTAAATTGAAAATAATTTTCCTTTAAAAAAAAAACATATTTCTAAACTGCTAAATACTCCAATTATATTAAAATTATTTTTTTTAAAAAAAAAGAACATATTTCTAAGCTGATAAATACTTCAAATGAATGAAAAATTCTTTTTCTTTTTAAAAAAACATATTTTTAAACTGCTTAATACTGAAATTAAATTAAAAATTCTTTTTCCTTTAAAAAAAACGCATTTCTAAACTGCCAAATACTGAAATTAAATTAAAAATTATTTTTCTTAAAAAAAAAAAAACATATTTCCCAACTGCTAAATACTGAAATTAAATAAAAAATTACTTTTCTTTTTTTAAAAACATATTTCTAAACTGCTACAATCTGAAATAAAATTGAAAATTAGTTTTCTTAAAAATACAAAACATATTATAAACTGCTAAATATTGAAATTAAACTGAAAATTATTTTTCTTTTTTTAAAAACCTATTTCTAAACTGCTAAATAATAAAAGTCAACTGAAAATTATTTTTCTTTAAAAAAATATATTTCTAAGCTGCTAAGTACTGAAAATGAATTGTAATTATTTAAAGAAAACACGTTTTTCTGACTAGCAATTTCTTTCCAAATTTAATAAAAAATATCGGATGATGTGTTTAAAAAAAAGAAACTGTTTTATAAAATAAAATAACAATTTTCAACAATGAACATTACTGGTAACACTGGATTTATTTATGTTTTTAAATGTTCACACTGAGTATTTGTTTATATAACTTGTTTCTAAAATTAATCAAAAACATTGTATGACAAATTTTCATTATTAAAAATAGGACGTTTAAAAATCGGAACGACTGAAAAATCCCGAAAAATAAAATTCCCGACACTGTAAAATTTCCGAATTCGAAAATGAATTAAATGAATTAAATTACCGAATTGGAAAACTCCTGAATATTAAAATTCGCCAATAATAAATTTGCCCAAAATTAAAAATACCGAATTAAAAAATTCTTGAATAATAAAATTCCCGCATTCGAAAATTCAGCAATAATAAAATTCGCGAATAATAAAATTTCCGAAAAAAAAATTACCGAATTAGAAAATTCCTGAATATTAAAATCCGTCAATAATAAATTTGCCCACAATTAACAATACCGAATTAAAAAATTCTCGAATAATAAAATTCCCGAATTGGAAAATTCCTGAATTCGAAAATTCAGCAATAATAAAATTCGCGAATAATAAAATTGCCGCAAAAGAAAATTACCGAATTGCAAAGTTCCTGAATATTAAAATTCGCAAATAATAAATTGGCCCAAAATTAAAAATACCGAATTAAGAAATGCCCAAATAAAAAAATTCTCGAAAAATGAAATCCCCGAGAGAAAATTGCCGAATTGTAAAATAAATAATTTCGGAATAAAAAAATTCCTGACAAAAATGTCCTAAATTTAAACAATTCAGCAAATTGTTTTTTAATAAATATTGATCATTTATGAACAATACAATAATAAAACATTTAAACCGTACTTTTAAAAAATTAAACATTAAAAAATTTTGTGTGATCAAAATATTAAATTATTATATTTTTTATAAATAAATAAAATTTAATAAAACATCACTTTTTAAGTACTTTAAATTCAGAAATTTTAGTTTCGGATATTTTAAAATTCTGCAATTTTCTCTCGGGAAAATTTTGGTAGTATTACGAATATTTTCATTCTCGGAAATTATATATTTTGGCATTTTTTAGTCGTCCAAATTTCAACAGCTGAAAAATAAGTATTCAATTTTCTTCAATTTTCAGTACTTGAATTTTTAACTATTAAATTTTTTTTAAATATATATCAACAGTGAAAAATTGAGATGAATTTCTAAATTTAGAAATCGAATAAAATTGAAAATTCAACTGTAGAAAATGGAAAAACTTAAATTGTTGAAAATCATAACATTTTTTTATACATACTTTTTTATTAATCGAAACATTTTATTAAATTTTTTTAATTCATTTAAAAATAATTTTCATCACTGATCAATTGTTGAATTTTCAACTGTAGAAAGATGAAATTTAAAAAATGAAGATTGAAGAAAGTTGAAAGTGTAATTTACAATTGTTGAAAAAAAAAAATTTTCATAGCTGAAAATTTCATGTTTACTTTTGTTCAATTTTCAAGGCTTGGATTTTTAACTTTTGAAATTAGATTTTTTTTCAATTTGAAACAGTTGCAATTTTAATTATTGAAAATAAAAATAAATGAAAATTTCCAAAAGTTCGAAATTTAACCAATTGTGTTGGCCATTTTTGGGAAATTTTGAAAATCATGTAACTTTTTTAATTTTTATAAAATTAGAATTTAATTTTTTTATTTCAAAATAGTTTTTATCGCTACTTAATTGTTCAATTCTTAACTGCAGAAAGCCAAAATTTAAAAAGTTGAAAATGTAAAGAAAATTGAAAGTGTAATTTTCAACTTTTGCACTAAATATAAAAAATTACAATTGAAAATTAAATTTTTCATTTCCTTTAATTTTTAGCACTTGAATTTTTAACTGTTAAAATTAGATTATTTTTTAATTTAAAAAAATATCATTTGTAACTGTTTCACACAGAAAAAATGTCAAATTTCAGACAGTTCTATTTTTTCAAAATTTTTTAAATCATGGAACTTTTTTAATTTTGATTAAATAAGAATTTTAAAAAGAAATTTTAATTCAAATTTTTAGCAGTTAGTCTAATCGAAAAATTGTTGCTTTTTTGTGTTGAACAATTTTGAAAATAATTTTTTTTTAAATTTTCATTAAGTTTAAAAATGGCATTCAGATAATTTTCAAATGAAACTGAAAAATCGTAAAAATTAAAATTACTGATACTGTGAAATTTCCGAAAAGAAAAGGTTCCAATTCAAAACATTATTTTTCAATAAATATTATTCATTTACTAACAATACAATAATACAATATTCAAACAGTAATTTAAGAAAATTAAATATTACAAAATTTTCTTTAACCAAAATATTAAATTATATTTTTTAAGAAATAAATAAGATTTAATTTAAAAAAAAAAACATTTTAACTACTTTAAATTCGGAAATTTTAGTTTCGGAATATTTTTTTTTCTTCTGCAAATTTCCAGCGTCGACAATTATATATTTCGGCACTTTTAAGTCCTATTTTCAAAAGTTAAAAATTTTAAAAAAATTTTAAACTGAAATTATAACACTATAAAAATAAAAATTAAAAAAATCTAATCTTCTATTAAAAATAACTGTTAAAATATCTATATTTACATAATTTTACATGCATTGTTAAATATTTTTTTCGCAAAATAATACTCATCCGATATTATCTAAGAAGAAAATTTACGAGATATAAAAAAAAACCGGAACATAGATTACAAACTTTAGATTAGAAGAGATCTTAAATTTCAAATTCAATTAATTTGAAATTACATTAGACAATTACAAGGCAATTTAACTAAAGATACTGCTAATTTGAAACGCCTTCTACTTAAACTTTAATGACTTTTCGTCAACTTTTAGTTAGAAAGTAATTCCAGTAATATTAAATAATTTTCTTTTTACGACTGGTTTCAATTAAATGCCTTGATTTTCAGATTAAACTAGTTTTAAAGAATTTATATACGTACTTATTGATAATAGACTTTGAGAATTAGTCTTCCGCAGCTGTTGAAAACATTCTGTTATATTTTCATTAGTCTCTAAAATTTGAAACGATTCGATATCGCCCAGGATTTGAATGGTTCTCGTCACTGCTGGACTGAGATTTAAAAACCAGATGGGATGCTTCCTTGTTTCAAATTCTTTTCGAAGCCTCTCGAGACCCTAGGAAAAAAATTAAATTTGATTAAAAAACGAATTATTTTATCACAACTAATCGAGGCGTTTTTACATAATTTGTTTAAACAGTTTCATCTATTTCTAATCAAAGACTTTAAATTAACTATTTTGAATTTTGCAAAAAAAAAAAAAGAAAGAAATTTTCCTAAATCATTTGGATTTTAATTTGGATCTTGAAAAAACTTTTCTTCAAATGTGCGATTTATAAAAAGAAAAAAGCTCTTGAGAAGAAAAATTGTAATGCCTTTTCTAGAATTACAATTTAAAAATTCAAACATTCCTTAAAATCTTTTAAAAGTTCGTAAAATATTTTAAATTCTTTGAAATCTCTATAACGTCTCTTTGAAATTCCTTGTGTATTTGATAAATATCCTACAAAATTTGAATACATTTTAAAATCTCATCAAATAATTGAAATGTATCAAAAATTTCCTTGGAATATTTTTAAATTCCATAAAACATTTTTCAACGTTTGAAATCTTTTGAAATCTCATTAAAATTTCTTGAATATTTTTAAAGTACCCTAAAATACTTAAAATCAATTGAAATCTCTAATAATGATTAAAATGTGATAAAATATTTTTTCCAAATGATATGAATTTATTAAAGAATTTCTTGGAAACTTTTAAAAATACCAAATATTTAAAATTTTGGAAAATAATCTAAATCCTTTGAAATCTTTTAAAAACTCTTGAAATCGTTTTGAAATTCCTTGCATACTTTAAAAACACCCTAAAATATTTAAAATCTTTTCGAAATGATTGAAATGTATTTAAAAATTCCTAGGAGTCCTTTAAAATGATTTAAAATCTTTTAAACTCTCTTTAAAATTTCTTGTGTATTTTAAAAATGCCATAAAATATTCAAATTCCCTTAAAATCTCTTGAAATGATTGAAACATCTTTAAAAATTCCTTGCATTTTTTATAACTCCGTAAAATATTTTAAATTCTTTGAAATCTCTTCAAAATGCCTTGTCTATTTGACAAATATCCTACAATATTTGAAATCCTATAAAATCTCCTCAAATAATTGAAATGTATTAAAAAATTACATGTAATCTTTTAAAATTTCATAAAATATTTTTAGTCCTTTTTAATCTTTTTTAAATTCCTTGCAGATGTTAAAAATACCCTAAAATATTTAAAATCCTTCAAAATCTCTTGAATTTATTTAAATGTATTGCAAATTCCTTCGAATCCCTTAGAATTCAGTAAAATATTTAAAATCCTTTGAAAATTCTTGAAATGTATTTAAAAAATTCCTTGGAATCGTCTATAAAACACCTTAAAAAATTTAAAATTATTGGAATTGATTAAAAAATTCCTTGGAATCTTTTAGAATTCCACACAATATTTTTAATTCTTTTAAATATTTTAAAATCTCTTTAAAATTCCTTGTATATTTAAAAATACCATCAAATATTTAAATTTCCAAAAAATAATTTAAATCCTTTGAAATCTTTTGAAATCTCTTGAAATCGTTTTGAAATTCCTTGCATATTTTAAAATAATTTAAATTCGTTGAAATCTTTTGAAAAGATTGAAATGTATTTAAAAATTCCTAGGAGTCCTTTAAAATTATTTTAAATATTTTAAAATCCCTAGGTTTATTTTAAAAATATCCTAAATTACTTTAAATCCTTTAAAATATCTTTATATGACTGAATTTTATTATTTATAATCAGAGAAAATGCCTTGTGAGCTTTTGAAATTTCGTAAAATATTTTTAGTCCTTTTAAATCTATTTAAAATTCCTTGCAGATTTTAAAAATACCCTAAAATATTTAAAATCCTTTAAAATCTCTTGAAATAACTAAAGCATATTTAGAAATTCTTTTAAAACTTTTTAAATTCCGTAAAATATTTTAAATCGTTTGAAACATTTTGAAATATTTTGAAATCTCTTTAAGATTCCTTGTGTATTTTAAATTACTCTTAAATAATTAAAACCTTTTAAAATCTCTTGAAATGATTGAAACGCATTAAGAAATTCCTGGGGATCTTTTTATTTCGTTTAAAATCTCTTGAAATGTTTCAAATGTATTAAGAAATTCTTTCGAATCTTTTAAAATACCCTAAAATATTTTAAATCCATTGAAATCTCTGGTAATGAATAGAATGTATTAAAATATTTCCTCAAAATGATATGATTGTATTAAACTATTCCTTGGAAACTTTTGAAATTCCGAAAATAACTTAAAATCCTTGAAATTTTTTAAAAAATTCCTTCTCAATTAAAAAAAATATCATTAAATATTTAAACTCCTTTAAAGTCTCTTGCTATAATTTAAATGTATTAAAAAAATCTTCGGAATCTTTTGAAATTCCGAAAAAAATTCTGAATCTGTTGAAATCTGTTAAAATCTTTTTGAAATTGTTTGCATATTTAAAAATATCAAATATTTAAAATCCGAAAAAATAATTTAAATCCTTTGAAACCTTTTGAAATCTCTTGAGATCGTTTTGAAATTCCTTGCATATTTTAAAAATACTCAAAAATATTTTTAAAATCCCTTAAAGTCTCTTAAAATGATTGAAATGAATTAAAAAATTCGTTGAAATCTTTTCAAATTCCGAAAAATATTTTTAATCTGTTGAAATCTGTGAAAATCTATTTTAAATTCCTTTCACTTTTTGAAAATACCCTAAAATATTTAAAATCTCTTTGAAATGATTAAAATGTATTTAAAAAATCTTCGGTATCTTTTAAAATTCCGAAAAATATTTTGAATCTGTTGAAATCTGTTAAAATCTTTTTGAAATTGTTTGGATATTTAAAAATATCAAATATTTAAAATTCCAACAAATAATTTAAATCCTTTGAAATCTTTTGAAATCTCTTGAGATCTTTTTGAAATTCCTTGCATATTTTAAAAATACTCAAAAATATTTTTAAAATCCCTTAAAGTCTCTTAAAATTATTGAAATGAATTAAAAAAATCGTTGAAATCTTTTCAAATTCCGAAAAATATTTTAAATCTGTTGAAATGTCTTGAAATCGTTTTGAAAATCCTTGCATATTTTAAAAGCACCACAAAATATTTTTTACATCGCGCAAAGTCTCTTAAAAACTGAAAACTGTTAAAATCTTTTTAAAATTCTTTTCGCATTTTAAAAATAGCCTAAAATATTTAAAATATTTTTGAAATTATTGCAATTTATGTAAAATTTCTTTGGAATCCTTTAAAATTCCAAAAAATATTTTAAATTCGTTGAAATCTTTTGAAATGACTGAAATGTATAGTATTTTTAAAATTCCTAGGACTCCTTTAAAATTATTGAAAATCTTTTAAAGTCCCTAGGTTATTTTAAAAATACCCTAAAATTCTTTAAATCCTTTAAATTCTCTTTAAATGATTGAATTGTATTATTTATAATCAAAGGCTTTAAAATAACGATTTTGAATTTTGCAAAAGAAAAAGAAAGAAATTTTCCAAAATCATTCAGATTTTAATAAAAAAAAAAATTAATTAAAAAAGACTTTTCTTCAAATGTGCGATTTAGAAAAAGAAAACAAGGTCTTATGAAAAAAAATTGTAATATCTTTTCTAAAAATACAATTTTAAATTTAAACATTCCTTAAAATCTTTTAAAATTCAGTAAAATATTTTAAATATTTTGAAATCACATTAAAATTCATTGTATATTTTTAAAATGCCCTAAAATGTTTAAAATCCATTGAATTCTCTGGTAATGTATAAAATGTATAAAATATTTCTTCCAAATGATATGAATGTATTAAATTTTGAAAAATATTTTTTGAAATTCTTTGCATATTTAAAAATACCATCAAATATTTAAAATTTCCAAAAATAATTTAAATCCTTTGAAATCTTTTGAAATCTCTTGAGGTCGTTTTGAAATGCCCTTGCATATTTTAAAAATACCCAAAAATGTTTCTAAAATCCCTTAAAGTCTCTTAAAATTATTGAAATGAATTAAAAAAATTCTTTGAAATCTTTTCGAATCCCGAAAAACATTTTGAATATGTTGAAATCTGTTAGGATCTTTTTGCAATGATTGAAATTTATTTAAAAATTCTTTGGAATCCTTTAAAATTCAAACAAATTACTTAAATCCGTTGAAATCTTTTTAAATGATTAAAATGTACTTAAAAATTCATAGCAGTCCTTAAAAATTATTTAAAATATTTAAAATCCCTAGGTTTATTTTAAAAATACCCTAAAATATTTTAAATGTGTTTGAAATGATTGAAATTTATTAAAAAATTCTTTGGAATCCTTTAAAATTCTAAACAATAATTTAAATACGTTGAAATCTTTTGAAATTATTGACATGCATTTAAAATTTCCTAGAAGTCCTTTAAAATTATTTAAAATATTTGAAAATCCCTAGGTTTATTTTAAAAATACCCTAAAATATTTTATATCCTTTAAATTTTTGTAAATGTATTAGAAAATTCTTTGTAGATTTTAAAAACACCTTGAAATATTGAAAATCCTTTAAAATCTCTTTAAATGACTGAAATCTATTAAGAAATTTTTTGAAATCACTTAAAGATCACTTAAAGATCACTTAAAGATTCCTTGTATAATTAAAAAAAACTCCAAAATAATTAAAATCCTTTAAAATCTCTTGAAATTATTAGAATGTATTAAATTGAAATCTTTTGAAATTTTTCGAGTGTCTTGAAAATTCCTCAGAATATTAAAAAATATTCTTAAAATATTTAAGATCCCTTGACATTATTTAAATATATAAAAAATTGCTTGGAGTCTTTTAGAATTCCGTAAAATATTTTCAATCATTGGAAATGTTTTGAAATTTCTTTAAGATTCCTTGTATATTTTAAAAATACCCTAAAATATTTTAAATCTTTTTGAAATTATTGAAATTTATTTAGAAATTCTTTGGAATCCTTTAAAATTCCAAACAATAATTTAAATACGTTGAAATGTTTTGAACTGATTAAAATGTATTTAAAAATTCGTAGAAATCCTTTAAAATTATTTAAAATATTTTAAAATCCCTAGGTTTATTTTTAAAATACCCTAAAATTTTTAATATCCTTTAAAATTTTTTAAAATGTATTAGAAAATTCCTTGTAATCTTTTAAAATTTCGTAAAACATTTTTCATCGTTTTATATCTGTTGAAATCTGTAAAAATATTTTTTAAATTCCTTTCACATTTTAAAAATACCCTAAAATATTTTTAATCTTTTTGAAATCATTGAAATTTATTAAAAATTCTTTCGAATCTTTTAAAATTCCAAAGAATAATTTAAATACGTTGAAATCTTTTGAACTGATTAAAATGTGTTTAAAAATTCCTAGAAATCCTTTAAAATTATTTTAAATATTTTAAAATCCCTAGGTTTATTTTTTAAATACCCTAAAATATTTAATATTGTTTAAAATTTTTGAAATGTATTAGAAAATTTTTTGAAATCTTTTAAAATTCTGTAAAATGTTTTAAATCCTTTGAAATATTTTGAAATCACTTAATAATTCCTTGTATATTTTAAAAATACTCCAAAATTATTAAAACCCTTTTAAATTTCTTGAAATGATTAGAATGTATTTGAAAAAATTCCTTGGAATCATTTAAATCCATTGAAATGTTTTGAAATCTCTTAAATTGTTTGAAATTTATTTAAAAATTGCGGAAATCTTTTAAAACGCCCTAAAATATTGAAAATCCTTTTACAATTCTTGAAATGATTGGAAGGTATTAAATAAATAATTGGAATATTTTTAAATTCCGTAAAATATTTTTAATCCTTTGAAATCCTGTGAAAATTTTCGAATGTCTTGAAAATTCCTCAGAATATTAATAAATATTTTTAAAATCTTTAAGATCCCTTGTCATTATTTAAATATATTGAAAAATCCTTGGAGTCTTTTAGAATTCCGTAAAATATTTTCAATCATTGGAAATGTTTTGAAATGTCTTTAAGATTCCTTGCATATTTTAAAAATACCATAAAATATTTTTAATCTATTTGAAATCATTGAAATTTATTAAAAATTTCTTTGGAATCCTTTAAAATTCAAAAAAATAATTTATATCCGTTGAAATGTTTTGAAATTATTGAAATGTATTTAAAAATTCCTAGAAATCCTTAGAATTATTTAAAATATTTGAAAATCTCTAGGTTTATTTTAAAATATCCTAAAATATTTAATATCCTTTAAAATTTCTTGAATGTATTAGAAAATTCCTTCTAATATTTTTAAATTTCGTAAAACATTTTTCATCGTTTTATATCTGTTGAAATCTCTAAAAATATTTTTTAAATTCCTTTCACATTTTAAAAATACCCTAAAATATTTCAAATCTTTTTAAAATCATTGAAATTTATTAAAAAATTCTTTGGAATCCTTTAAAATTTCAAAAAATAATTTAAATCCGTTGGAATCTTTTGAACTTATTAAAATGTATTTAAAAATTCCTAGGAGTCCTTTAAGATTATTGAAAATCTTTTAAAATCCCTAGGTTATTTTAAAAATACCCTAAATTGTATTATTTATATTCCGAGAAAATTCCTTGTAATCTTTTAAAATTTCGTAAAATATTTTTAGTCCTTTTAAATCTCTTAAAAATTGCTTGTAGATTTTGAAAATACTTATATACTTATATACTTAATACTTATATATAATATATAGAAATAATTAAAATAGATTTTAAAAATACAAAATAAAATTGAAAATCATTTAAAATCTCTTGAAATGACTGAAATCTATTTAAAAAGGTCCTAAAATATTTAAAATTCTTAAAAATTTATTACAAAAATTATTTGAATTTCTCAAAATACCAAAAAATATTGAGAAAGAAATGAAATCCCCCAAAGTCTCTGACTATCCCAGATTAAAAAAATCCTTAACTTTTCCCTGATTCTGCGGTTTTTCTCATCTGCCCCCACCAAAAATTGTATCAAAATTCAAATTTATTTTCGAGCCTCGAATTTTAAATTAAAATTACTTACTTTTATGGCCGTGTAGTCTATTCCTTTAAAACCCTGACAGTCAATAATACAGGGCAATCCCTTATTTTTTGACTCTTCTCCAATTTTCGATATCCTTTTCGTCAGATAATTAATTTCCAAAAACTGCAGTCCATCTTCTGGTTTAAGCAGCAAGTACTTGTCCCCCGTATTTGTCTATTCAAGAGTAAAAAACGATTTTTAAAATCTGAATTTGGTTTTAGAGACATATTATTATTATTTATAGAATTTAGCGTATAAATAATATAATTATATAAATAGTACAGTTGTAAGTATGACAATTATCCTCACAATTTGTAGATATATTTTTTAAGCACCTTGCATTCTGTCACAGAAATTTTCGGCCTGGCAGACTGGAAAATCAGGTAAAAGATATTGCAAATGGTGCCAAAAAGCAGGCCCATTTTTACATTCACGAGAACGCAAGTCCCAAAAGTTAAAATACAAGCTATAGCGTCGGCTCCTGAAAAAAAAAATTTTTTTCGATATTGATACACTTTTTTGAATTATTAATTTTAAATATTAACAAAACACGATTGCAAGAAATAGAAAATTTATTAGATCAAAATTCGTGTAAATTAGTCTTTTCTGATTGAATTCTTCAAATATTTTTTGTTCATAATTAAAATTTGTTATTATAGAAAAATTAAGTAATACATTTTCAAAGTTTGGGCTGACTTTAGAGATAAAAAATAGTGTCAACAAAATTTTTAAGTTTCAAAATAGTGTTATAAAATATTTTTGAAACAATTTTTGGGTAAAATCTTATTTTTCTCGGTTAAAAAGGCTACTATAAAAATTTGCGTTAAGAATTTATCTTTTTTATTTCAAAAATTTTATTATTTGGTTCAAAATGCGGATATTTTATTGCAAATAAATTTTTTTGGCTTGGTATTTCAAAAGTTTGCTTAAAATTTCGTTTCTTTCTTGAATAAAATAACTTTTTATTAACTTTATTAAACTTCTTTGTAAAAAAGATAATATTTTTTGCCCAAAAAGTAAACGAATTGGAAGAAAATTTAACAAATTGGTCGAAAATGTATGTATTTTGTTGAAAATCATATTTTTTGGAAGAAAATAAATTTTTTGCTAGAAAGTGCAATGGTTTGGTTTGAAAATTTATATATTTAAATTTCACCTTATCACATGAAAAATTTAAATCCTTAGTTAAAAGTTGAACTACTTTCTCAAAAGTTAATTTTTTTTACAAATTTTTTATTTTAATTAAAACTATTTATGAAAACTATATTGTTAAAAATTCAAATGATCGATTGAAAAATAATCTGTTGTTGAAAATTCATATTTTCGAGTTTAAAGTTCAAATTTTTAATAGAAAAATTGTCTTTTTGATTTGAAAATTTCACGATTTGATATAAAATTTAATTAGTTGATACAAAATTAAGCTCCTTTGTAGATAGAAACTTCTATTGAAAATTAATTCTCCTCAATAAAAATTAAATATAATTTTTGGTTTAGAAATTACGTTTTTAGTCCAAAAATTCAACAAATCGTTTCCAAATTTTCAGAGACGAAAAAAAATATAGACTAAAAAATAATCAAATAAAACTTGGTCTTTTTGGTAGAAATTTGTAGTGAAATATTAATCTTCTTGGAGAATAATTGATCTTTTTGGTTAAAAATGAATTTCTTTGGTTAAAATGTAACTAATAGATTGAAAATTCCTTTCAAAATTAAAATATTTTATTCGAAATTCGTATATTCGTATATTTTCGTTTAAAAATTCATTCCTTGGTAGAAAATTATTTTTTTATTGAAAATTATTATTATTCTTTAACTGAAATTTTACCTATTGTATTTTTCATAGAAAATTTATCTTCTATGATAAATATTTAATCTTCTAGGTTAAAAATTCATATGCATGTTTGAAAATTTAACTATTTCATTGAAAATGTATTTTATTTGATTTATAACTAATTTTTTTACTGAAACTTTCACTATGCTTTCGAGAATTGGTCTTTTTAGTATTAGATTAAAAACTCTTTTACAAATTCAAAATTTTGTAGAAAATTCATGTTTTTTGTTAAAAATAAAGTTAATTTTTAAAATAAATAACTTTTAAATAAAATATTTGAATTTTGAAAAATATGCTGTAATATTTTAATCTGAAAATTTATCTGTGTTAGATAAAAATTCAACTATTTTGTTCAGAACTCGTTTTTTTAGGTATTAGATTAAAGTTTGCTTTAAAAGTAAAATATTTAGTTAATAAATCATGTATTTTATTAAAAGTAAAATTAATTTTTCACAAAATCAATCAATATTTAAAAAAATGTTTCAATTAGTAAAGAAATACTATAATATCTTCATTCTGAAAATTTATCTGTTTTAGGTCGAAATTTAACTATTTTGTTGAGAATTCATCTTTTTGATAAAAAAAAATATTCTCAACAATTGAAACTTCATATTTTTTATTGGAAATGTAACTATTATATTTTTAGTTAAAAATTTATCTGTTTTATATAAAAATTCAACTATATTTTGTGATACTTTACTGATCAGTAAATCAAAAACTCTACATCATTGGAATAATTTTCAACCCTGATCAACAAAAATAACATCATTTATACATATTTTGTGATAATTTATCTTTTTGGTAAAAAAAAATCTTAATAGTTGAAATTTTACCTTTTTGGTTCTACATTATTTCCTTGGATAAGCACTTAACTATTAGATTGGAAATGTCTTAAAAATTCAAACAATTGGTTACAAATTGATCTTTTTGCTTAAAAATTTATTTCTTTGGTTACAAATTAGTTATTTTTTTACTGAAAATGCATTTTTTTAAACTGAAATTTTAAGTATTCTGTTTTTTATAAAAAAAGTTTTTTTAATAGAAACTTAACCTGCTTAGTTCAAAATTAATCTCTTTGTTAAAAATTGAACTATTTCGTTAAAAATTTATTTTATTTGGTTTGAATTATTTTTTCTTAAATTTAACTATTGTATTTAATGTTGAAAATTTATCTGCTTTCCGCAAAAAAATTAACTATTGAGTTGAAAGTTCGTATTATTTTTCAAAACAGATTTCCCTACAATTGTAACTATTCTATTTTTAGTTGGAAATTTTCTCTTTTCTAGTAGAAAATTAAATTATTTAGTGAAGAATTTATTTAATCGATTAAAGATTCATCATTTTTGTTAAAAATTCAAATATTTAGTTGAAAATTATATATTTTGTTGCAAATACTATTTTTTGTGGTAAAATATTAATCTTCTTGGTAGAAAATTAAATCTCTTGATCAAAAACTTATCTTTTCGATTAAAAATTCATCTCTTTGTTTAAAAATCCATTTCTTTGGTTGAAAATATTTTTTTTTTCAATTAAAAGCTAATTTTTTTAATTTTATTGAAAATGCATGTATTTTGTTGTAAATTAACCTTTTTTTGGTTCAAAAATAATCTTCTTGGTCGAAAACTGGTACTTTTTTGTTGAAAATTTATTTCTTTGCTCGACAATTAATTTTTTTTTTAATTGATCATTACCAGTAAAATTTTATTTGTTTAAAAATTATATTTTACTGGAAATTTAACTATTATATTTTAGGCTGGAAATTTATTTAAATAATTTGTTGAGAATTCTTCTTTTCCGTAGAAAAGTTATCTCACTAATTAAAACTTAATCTTTTTTATTAAAAAATAATTTCTCTGGTCACAAATTCAGCTTATAGATTGACAATTACTTTAAAAATTCAAACATTTTGTTAAAATGAATGTTTTTTTTTTGCTAAGAATGAATAATTTTTGGGTGAAAGTTCAACTATTTTGTTATAAATTAATTTATTTGGTTAAGTATTTATCATTTTAATTAAAAATTCTTATTTTAGGTGAATATTATTAATTTTTTCTGTACTAAAAATGACGATTTTTTTATATTTATATTTTTTTTAAATATTTAAAATATGGACAAAATACGATTATAAGTTTTGTATAGAGAGAGAAAATTGATAAAAACTCACTGTTTCCTTTCCAGAGTAAGGGTACGATTTCCCAGTCGATCATAAAAACAATTGCACTTATAAGTACTGCAGCTAGAGTCGCTTGTGGGATATAGTGAAAATATGGAGTTAAAAAACTGAGTGCTAGGAGCGTCATTGTACCTGAAAATAAAAAAAAAAATAAAAATGTAATTATTAAAACAAAAGAAACAATTAATTTGGAAATTAAACATTTTTTTAGATTGAAAGCCGAACTTTTTCGATGGAAATTCATCCCTTTTGGCAGAAAATAAATATTTTTTGGTTGAAAATTCAATATATTTCGACTGGGAATAAGCGTTTCATATTGAATCCAATATGGAACTTACTTATTGATTTATTTAAAAGACTTTAAGACTTTTAAAAAACTTTATTTCCATGAAAAATCAAATTTCAAATTATTCGAATTTTCTTGAAATTTCTTAGAATATTTTAGAAATATCCTAAAATATTTTAAACTTCTTAAAATTTTTGGAAATACTTTGAAGTATTTGAAATTTCGCTAAATCTTCAACATTCTTCGAAAGCCCAAAATTCTTGTAAATAATTTTTTTGAAATTTGTGAATTATATAAAAACAAGAGTGAAATTTTTTAATTGTTCTAAAAATTCCTTGAAATCCTTTAAAATACTCTTAAATATTTCAAATCTATTGAAATTCCTTCAGTTTTTTTAAAGCGATTGGAAGTTCATGGAAATCTTTTAAAATACCCTAAAATCTTTCAAATTCTTCAACATTTCTTGAAACCTAATAAAATTCGTTAGAATCTTTGAAAATACCGTGAAATCTTTAAAATTCTTTAAAATTTCTTGAAATCTGTTAAAATTCCGTGGAATCTTTAATAATACCCTGACATCTTTATAATTCTTCTAAATTTATCGAAATTTATTCGAATTTTATAAAATACTCTAAATTCTTTTCAAACTCTTCGAAATTCCTTGAAATCTTTAAAAGTACTCAAAAATATTGAAAATTTTAGAAATACTCTAAAACTTTGAAAATTCTCTGAAATTTCTTGAAATCAGTTGAAATTTCGTGGCATCTTTTAAAGTCCCCTGAAATATTTCGAACTTCTTGAAATCTTTAGCACTCTTTGAAATTTTTTGAAATCTATTACAATTTAAAAAAATTTAAATACCCTAAAATCTGCAGAACTCTACGTCTTGAAATCTATTGAAATTCCTTGGAATCTTGTGTAAATACTTCAGAAATACGCTAAAACTGTTAAAATTCTTTGAAATATTTTGAAATTCATTAAAATATTTTAAAATATCCTAACTTGTTTGAAATTCTTTTAAATTACTTTAAATCTATTGAAATTCCCTGGAATCTTTGTAAATACCCTCAATTTTTAAAGATCTATTGCCAGTTTTTGGAACTTTTTTCCAATACCCTGAAATATTTAGGACTCTTCGAAATTTCTTGAACTCTATTTCAATCCCTGGGATCTTTAAAAAAACTCAAAAATCTTTAAAATTCTTTTAGGCACTCTAAAATCTTTAGAATTTTTTACAATTTCGTAAAATCTATTGGAATTCCTCGAAATCTCTTAAAATGCCCTCAATTTACTTGAAATCTATTGCCATTTTTTTGAAAATTTTGAAAATACCCTAAAATCTTTAAAATTCTTCAAATCCATTGAAAATCCGTGAAATCTTTAAAAGTACTCTATAATAATGAAATTTTAGAAATACTCAAAACCTTTTAAAATTATTTGAAATTTCTTGAAATCTGTTAAAATTCCGTGGAATCTTTTACAATACCCTAACATCTTTTACTCTTTGACATTTTTTTTGAAACCTATTGAAGTTCTTTGGAATTTTTTAAAATACTCTAATATATTTAAAATTCTTTAACATACTATAAAACCTTTAAATTCTTTGAACTTTCTGGAAATTTGTTGAAATTCCGTGGAATCTTTTAAAATACCCTGAAAAATTTATAATTCTTTCAAATTTATCGAAATTTATCAGAATTTTTTTAAATAATCTAAATTCTTTTCAAACTCTACGAATTTTTTTTTTGAAATCTATTAAAGTTTTTCGGAATCATTTAAAATACTTAAAAATCTTTAAAATTCTTGGAAATATTCTAGAATCTTTACAATTATTGAAATCCATTGAAATTCCTTGAAATCTTTAAAATTACTCTAACATACTGCAAATTTTAGAAATACTCTAAACCTTTTAAAATTATTTGAAATTTCTTGAAATCAGTTGAAATTCCGTGGAATCTATTAAAATACTCTGAAATATTTCAAACTTCTTGAAATCTATTGATTTTTTTTTAATTTTTTAAAACGCCCCAAAATCTTTAGAACTCTGCAATCTATTGCAATTTTTCTGAAATTTGTTCAAATACCCTAAAATCTTTCGAATTCTTTGGAATTTCTTAAAATCTATTGCAATTCCTTACAATATTTTAAAATGTTTATTCTGAAACTTTCTTAAATATCCTACAATCTTTAGAATTCTTTAACTTTCTTGAAATCTGATGAAATTGTGTGAAAGTTTTTAAAATACCCTCAAATCTTTCGAATTCTTTGGACTTTCATGAAATATGTTGAAATTTCGTAGAATCTTTTAAAATACCATAAAATCTTTCAATCTTCTTGAAATCTATTTTAATTTTTTTTTAATTTTTTAAAAATACCCTCAAATATTTAGAACTTTGAAAATTCTTGAAATTCTGTCGAATCTTTTAAAATACTCTAAAATATTGAAAATTATAGAAATACGCTAAAACCTTGAAAATTCTTTGAACTTCTTTTTTTCCCATTATTCGAAATTTATTAGAATCTTATAAAACACGCTAAACTCTTTCGAATTCTTCGAAATTTCTTAAAATTTATTTTAATTCCTTAGAATATTTTGAAATACTCTAAAACCTTTCTTCGAAATTCCTTGAAATCTATTGCAGTTCCTTAGAATATTTTTCAATATCATAAATTATTTAATATAACCTAAATTCTTTAAAACATCCTAAATTCTTAAAAATTCTATTAAATTACTTCAAATCTATTAAAATTTTTAGACCATTTTAACATACCCTTAAATCTTTTAAATTATTTGAAATTTATTTTTAAAATCTACTTAAGATCCTTGGAATCTTTTAAAATACCCTGACATCTTTACAATTCTTTCAAATTTATCGAAATTTATTAGCATTTTTGAAAATACTCTAAATATTTTCAAACTCTTCGAAATTTCTTTGAAATCTATTCAAGTTTTTCGGAATCATTTAAAATACTTCAAAAACATGACAATTTTTGAAATCCATTGAAATTCCTTGAAATATTTCAAAGTTCTCTAAAATATTGAAAATTTTAGAATTACTCTAAACCTTTTAAAATTACTTGAAATTAATTGAAAACTGTTGAAATTCCGTGGAATCTTAAAATACCCTAAAATCTTTAGAGCTCTTTGAAATTCTTTGAAATCCACTGAAATTCCCTGGAATCTTTTAAAATACCCTAAAATGTTTAAAATTCTTTTAAATACTCTAAAATTCTTTGAACTTTCTAAAAATCGGTTAAAATTCCTTGTAATCTTTCTAAATACCCTTAAATTTCTTAATTTTTTTTTGATTGTTTTTTAAATACCCTAAAATCTTTAGAACTCTTTGAAATTTCTTGAAATTTATCGAAATTCCTTGGAATGTTTGTAAATAGCCTCAATTTTCTTCAAATCTATTTCATTTTTTTTTCCATTTTTTCCAATACCCTAAAATCTTTCGAATTCTTCCAAATTTCTTGAAATTTATTGAAATTCCGTGGCATTTTTTAAAATTCTCTAAAATATTGAAACTTTTAGAACTACTTTAAAACTTTTAAAATTCTTTAAAATTCTTTGAAAATGTTAGAAATTCCTCAGAATATTTTTTAATATCCTAAAGTGTTTCAAATTCTTTAAAATTACTTCAAATCTATTGAAATTCCTTGGAACCTTTTAACATACCCTCAAACCTTTCAAATATCATAAAATCTATTTCAATTTTTTTTTTCTGAAATTGTTTAAACACCTTAAAATCTTTAGAATTCTCTGAAATTTGTTGAAATCGATTGAAATTTTTTGAATTTAGAATGCCTTCACATCTTTTTAATCATTCGAAATTTATTGGAATCTTTAAAAAAAGCTAAAATCTTTTGAATTCTTCGAAATTTTTTTATATCTATTGAAATTCCATGGAATCTTTTCAAGTTCTCTAAAATCTTTAAATTTCTTTGAAATCCACTGAAATTTCGTGAAATCTTTTAAAATACCCTAAAATGTTGAACATACTTTTAAATATTCTCAAATTCTTTGAACTTTCTTACAATCTATTGAAATTCTTTGGAATCTTTTAAAGTTCCCTAAAATCTTTAAATATCTTTGAAATCCACTGAAATTCCGTAGAATATTTTAAAATATCCTAAAATGTTTAAAATTCTTTTAAATACTCTCGAATTCTTTGAACTTTCTTGAAATCTGTTGAAATTCTGTGGAATATTTTTAAACGCCCTCAAATCTTTCGATTCATTCAAAATTTATTGGAATCTTTTAAAACACGCTTAAATCTTTCGAATTCTTCGAATTTTTTGTAAATCTATTAAAATTCCTTGGAATCTTTTCAAGTTCTCTGAAATCTTTAAATTTCTTTAAAATCCACTGAAATTCTGTGGAATCTTTTAAAATACCCTAAAATCTTTAGAACTCTTTGAAATTCTTTGAAATCTATTGCAATTCCTTAGAATATTTTTAAATACCCTAACTTTTTTCAAATTCTTTGAACTTACTTAAAATCTATCGAAATTCCTTGGAATATTTGTAAAAACCCTCAATTTTCTTCAAATCTATTGCATTTTTTTTGCAATTTTTCCAAATACCCTAAAATCTTTCTAATTCTTCAAAATTTCTTGAAATTGGTTGAAATTCCAT
>JAAAKG020095150.1:0-16134 GCA_010014905.2 Druon quercuslanigerum
CGGCTCTTCTCTTTTTTCTCAGCTTGGGCTCCTTCTACATATTATGGACTTTTTGTCGGACCTGCCCACCTACGTTGTTATCTTGTGCGTCCGGGAGGCTTCTTCAACGAGGCTGCCTCCCTGTACGCCAAGCACCTCATCGTCCCGGGTAGGTGATCTCTCCGGGGCTTCGCTTCTTTTGCGGCACAGAGTTTCGCACGCCGCAGCCCTATGGCTCTCTTTCCCGTATCTTCAGCAGCACTTCGCTTGGTCAGGGCCCCCGCAACCGGCTGCCATGTAGCCGAAGCCTAAGCAGCGGTAGCAACGAATCCTTTCCATCTTCTTATATACGCCACAGGACACCTACCCCACCTTCAGGTTTCCTGCGCCCACCAGTCTCGCCGCCAAATCTTCTGTCAGCTTCAAGTTAGCCCTCAGATTGCCTCTGAAGGGCACGCCTCCACTGGATTCAGGGTGGTCTCCCTCTCTCGCTTCCTATCGTCGAAAGTGGGAGCTACCACGGCTTCTTCAGTCTGAGTGCAGATTTGTCTTGGACCCTTCCTATCCTTTGCCTTCTCCTTTCTGGCCAACACTATCATCCTGGCAGTTTTTCCAACATTTTCAATGAGGTCCCAATAGAGCCCCTCATGCGTAATGGACCTATCGCGCAGTTTCTTGACTAGATCCTCCGTTTCTTTTAGGCCTTCCCTAATTGGAAACCACATATTCGCCTTTGTGAGGCTGAAATTCCGCAGTTCCTTGATTTTCTCCTCTAAATCGACGAGGAGAAGATGCTGCTCCGTTAGTGTCGCCTTCATCTCCACTACGTCCCTCTTATTGACGGACTTCTCACCTTCCTCCGTTACGTCCAAAGGACCACCCAACTCCTCACAAATACTCCGGTTCACTTCTTCAACTTCTTTGTGTAAATGATGCTCCATAATATTCCCACGAATAGCTAGGGAAGTAAATGTCCACCCCCGCAGAGCCCCGCACGCGGGGGTAAGATGTATATACTCTAGGAGGCGACCTGGTATCCTAGAGAAACCGTTTGGAACACCATACCTTGGATCCATGCACACCCGGAAGATACAAGTTCCATCAGCAAACCCGTGAATGCTACTACTAACAACGACGTAGCCTTGACTTTAAAGAGACTTTTGCTCCAGTGGTTCGACTCAGTTCTGTAAGATTTTTAATTGCTCTTGCTATACAGAACGACATACACAGAAAAAACTGGGGGTCAAAAGTGTTGCAGGTAATCATTAATTTGAGTTAAAGTCAACTAGAGTAATGGTAACTTACGCCTACAAAGTACTCTAGAAAGATGATCCAGCACATTGACTATTAAATTGATGGTCAAATCCTCCACTCAGAATCTTTCAACCTGTTACTCACTAAAGTCTCCTAAATTTTCGAGGAAGTATTAAATCTGTGAATCTAAAAATTGTAATTTTAAGTTCATTAAGCAGTTCATATTTTTGAAACTTTTCCACGCATCCTTTTCTGTATCTGTCATAAGTTCTTCAAAATGTTCATCTTTAAAAAGATCTCTTATTTGTGGACCATCAAATACGCCTTCAATAATTTTTGCATTATAGAGCTTTGGAAATCTATCTATCTTGCTATCTTGCGCTTTCATGGCCTTAACAAATTTTTGACAGGTAGTAAATTTAAAGAAAAAGTGTTTTTAGAGTCGATATCCAGATTGTTTCTAGATGTCCACACTTTTATTTCATAGTGCTGTTCACGTGCACGACTGTCCCACTCACACAAAATACAAAGGTATTTCCTGAAACCGCTCTGTTGCCCTAACATAATTGTTATAATTTTCAGATCTCCGCATACTAACCAGTTATGCTCATCGTATTTCAATTTTCTAAAAATAAATATCAAACTTTCATATTTTTTTTTAGGACCGTGAAATGTGCTACTGGAATATGAGCGTATACGTTTCCATTCTGTAACAAGATTCATTTGAAACTTCTTATAGATAAATCTGGAAAAAGTTGCTAATATTCTACATAGTAATTTATACATTTAAATTCACCAATAAAATTTTTTACATTATAGAATGATACCTTTGTTCCTCTAGTTAAGAAGTTTTTTCTTTCAATATAGAATCCAACAGCTGCTCATTCTCTGTTGAAAGCCCCAAATCTTGAACTAAGTCATTTAATTCTTCTTGATTGTATTTACCTGCTTTAGATGTATTTTCATGTAATTCATCATAATCATCTTTAACAGTTTCTCGAGAGCTATTTGCAGCGTCTTGTATTTTATCATAATCTGTTAAATTAATCTCAGGATTTAAACCAACTTTATCTTCAATTTTTTAAATTGTAACCAGTTGTATTGCAAAAACAGAAATAACAATCTGTTTTGTGATTTTCAGGTTTTTTCGAAATCATAGGAGCAGAAAAATGTTTCGCATTTTAAAGTCCTTTACCATAGTCAAATATATCCGTTTGACAATTAGAACACACAATCTTTGGAGTCCAATCGTTATCTAAATTTTCTCTTGATATATTAAAACACTTTTCATAAGATTCTTTTGTTCTAGCATTAATACTTCTCCGATTCCCCTTCTTGATGTAACACACAAATACAGCACAAAAAGTGTTCTACCTTGACACCCAATGTCAGACATTATTGTAAGTACTAAGGTAAAAAGAAAGAAAAACAAACTTTAGTGTTCACAACATTTATCTTAAAAAGAAAGTTGCTGTTCGAGAGACTATTTCAAAATTTGGAAGATAAAATATATGATATTTAGAAATTGAAAGTGGAAACTTACTATGCGATATAGCAGCAGTTATGCAAAGAATACAAATACAAATTCGTGCAACCGCATTTGAAACAATCTAAAATGTTTGGTTATCTATACTCATTACTCTAGCAAAAAAATAAGGAATCCCGCTAATGCAGGCTTACTTAGGCTCGAGAGCTTACTTTAAAGCTTGGGTTTATTAAAATTGAAGCTTATAGCATAACCATCATTTTAAGAAGTTTGATTGTATATGTTTACATTTATTTTACGCTAACATAAATTAAGTATTTTGTCGCTTAACCGAATATCATGCATACGTTCAGGATATAATGCGCAATCCGATAAACCCTTTAGAATTTACGTAATAAATGTTAATTCAAAAAAGCACATAATCGTTAAGACAGAAATATATCAAGCACAAACCAAATACGAATATTTTCGTATTAAGAACTAATATTTAAATTAAATTTAAATATAAGTTTTAAATAATAAAATGTAAAACCGAATCATTCATATTAAAGTTTAGAGTTTGTGGGTTTAGGGTCGGGAATAAACAGAAATTTAATTTTAAAATTCCAAAGAGATAAAATTAATTATTATGACGAAAAAAAATTATTTCTTTCTCTGAACTCAAAATTCATAACCTCTTTTTCATACAAATCGAATGTTTTGTATGTTTCACTCCAGAATCTTATTTTAGGATTAAGAAAATTCTATTTCGGCATTTCTCAATCGTTATTTATTATAAATATTAAATCTGAATACACATATATATATCATTTAAAATCAGCGCGATAATATTTAACAATCAGGTTGTCGGCGCGACGCAAGTACAGTTCAAAAAGATATCAAGATTGGGTGCACTGACGTGAATACTCCCTCCGAAAGTTGATAGCATCGAGTTCCGACTGTACCTTATCACCATTTGATTGATGTGCTGCTTGTGCTACCGTGCTCCGTCGGTAATTCGCGTTGTTATTTTCTCAACCCACCTGCTAACTTTATGGACCATGGCGACTTTTAATCACTGTATCTGCTGTCCAAATCATTTGGACGAATAAAGTGTTCTGAGTGGAAAATGTGGCCATCAATTTAATGGTTAATGTCCTGTATCATCTTTCTAGAGTACTTTGTAGGCGTAAGTATGTCATAATTCAATATTTATAGCCGCTTCTTCATATATAAAGTCAGCATGTGACACTTTGCCTCAACATTACCCTCCTCCAGAGTAATATCAGGTATAAGTTACCCCCTTATCAATTTCCCTGACCGACATCACTCCTACCCTTGCTGACTGTCCCAAATTAATGATTACCTTCAACACTTTTTACCCACAGTTTTTTCTGTGTACATGTTCACGAATTAGACATAAATACCGCTTTTCTAGACGGTGAATTCGAAGAAGAAGTATATATGGAGGTGCCTGAGCTTTTGGACGAGTTCTTACCTGAAAACGCAATAACGGAGAAATTACAGGAAAGAAAGTTTCAAACAGAAGGATCAGTGACAAGAATGCTCTCAGAACTCCAGAAAGGAAATAAAGTTTGTTTAATTAATAGCGCCTTATATGGTCTAAAGCAGGCTGGACGTCGATGGCATAAGCGACTTGACGAGGAATTAAAAAGCCTTGGTTTAAAGCCCTCAAACACAGATACGTGTATCTACATTGGCAAACGTAAAGGAAAATTTCTAATTTTTGCAATTTACGTCGATGGCATGCTGATCATCTCCAGTGATAAGTAGTTGATATCTATATTTAAGCAGAATCTTAAAATACACTTCGAAGTGACAGACCTTGGAAGAGTCAGGTATTGTATTGGCATAGAGTTCAAACAAGAGCATGGATCCATGAGAATATCGCAAGGTGCATATGTCGAAGATATTTTAAGAAAATTTGGGATGGAAGATTCGAGGCCTGCTGCAACATCTATGGATCCAAATACGAAGTTCGTTCAAGATGAAAAGGATTCTACCGAAAAAATACGAAGAATATCCTTTTAGGGAATTAATAGGAAGTCTAATGTAACTGGCTGCTACAACACGACCAGAAATAACATTGTCGGTCAATTTCCTTAGTCAGTTCAACAGTATTTATCGAAATCAGGTTTTGATCGCAGCATTGAGAATTCTACGTTATTTACGCGGAACCAAGAGCCTGGATATCACGTACGAGAAGAACTCCAATCAGTTGGAATGATTTGTAGATGCTGATTGGGCAGCATGTCGTCAGGACAGAAGAGCTTACACTGGATGG
Organism: Druon quercuslanigerum; assembly: GCA_010014905.2. NCBI lineage: Eukaryota > Metazoa > Arthropoda > Insecta > Hymenoptera > Cynipidae > Druon > Druon quercuslanigerum. The sequence goes on from JAAAKG020095150.1 coordinate 5,004, forward strand.
GTATTCGTCCTTGCAAATAGAGGAGTGGCCTGGATGGTTCGGGGGAGGGGGGGGGGGGTCAAGAAGTAGTAAGAATATATAACGACAACCAAGGGGCACAAAAATTGGCGAAGAATCCACTCTTCCATTCAACAACGAAACACATTGATATGCGTCATCATTTCGTGAGGCAAGCAGTCGAACGTGGGTTGATTACATTGCACGTGCTTCAATTAGCTGAGTTGATAGCTGACGTGTTCACTAAAGGATTAACAGGAGAAAAGCATCAGAAATTTGATATTTATTTTTTTTAATTAATTTAATTATCATTCATTTACTTATTAATAATACAGTAATAATTAATTAATTATTATTAATATATTAATTTAATTATTAATAATTTTTAATACTGTCAACTTGTCATTCTTCCTCTCCATTAGGTCATTTAATAAACCACGCTCTTTCATTAGTTCATACTGTTATTTTAATATCTATTGCCGATAAGATCCACCTAGTTGCAAGAAAAATTTTATAAATCTTCAGTTGAAAAATTCTTGAAAATAATCGTAATAAAATACATAATAGAAAGAGAGACCCCCCCCCCCTCCCCCCGTCCCCATTACGAGCAAAATAGTTCAATTTGCAATGCTATTTTGAACATTTTAAATGTCACATATATTTCAATGAATTGCAATTTAAATGTCTACCATAATATTTGATATTAAATTTTAACAATAAAATTTTTTATAAATTTTAAAATGTAAACAATGTGACTGTATGAAACGAGAGTTCGTAATGCACTGATTATAAGTCGGAATGGAAAAGCAGAGCGAGTATCAAATTACACTGGCGTCTGGTTTTTTTGTTCCTTTTTTATGCGTCTGACGCGTCGGTCATTTGAAAATTCTACGAAATTTCTTCAAGTAACAGAAAAAAATTGAAAAATTCATTAAAATCGTTTTGAAAACCCCAAAACCTTGATAGTTCTTTTAAACACACACAGGGCATGTCAATTTTATGTACGTTTATCTGCATTTCGCAACGTATTTCGCAAAATTTAGGGTCACCAACATCAAATAGTGGCCCTTTGAAGACCTGGCGGTTCGCGATAATTCTACTATGATGTGAAAAATGTGAGTAAACAAATAAATTTGCAAACGGTTCTGACCGTTCAAATACTGTCGTCTGCTGCCCGCTGATTTCTATCTTTCGAAAAATTCATATTGATCGGGAAACTAATGATTTCGTCAACAAAATGTATTCTACACAGCAGACGTCGAATTTACCCTTACGAATATATATGATAGGAAAAAAATTACAGGCGTGTCATTTTTTTGTGTCATTTTCGCAAACGCAGAAAAACGATAGGAAAAATAATAGGAAAAACGACAGCCGAAATTAAAAAAGTAAATTGGGTCTTTTATAAACATATGAAAAATTAAAAAAGACGAAAACATACATTCTTAACAATTATCACATTTTTATTCAACGTAAAAATGCGTAAACTTGCAGATTTATTATTGAACCATTTGTTAGATTTTAAGGGCATGTGACACATAATCGATGCCTACCTTAACGATATTTGTCTTCGGAACCGTGCTAATTCCATGAGAAATACCTGTAAGATATTCAGCTAAAACTTACTTGAAATAAAAAAAAAATTTGTTAGCATCGTTTTGTATTTGTAAACATTTATTAGTGCATATCCGTTCCTTAATCACTTTTCTTTCTTTTTTTGGATAGGAAGTCATTCACAAGCAATGGTAAGTATTTAGAAAGTAAAAACAAAAAGATTAGAAGTAATTTTGCAATCTATTTGAATCTGTATACCAAGAACAAGTTCAATTCGTACCCACATTTCAATCCGTGCGAATGCGAGGTCTGCTTCATTGAAATGAATTTCAAGTACGCACGGATTGAACATAAGGTTCAAATCTCATTTTTAATACGTAAATAAAATCCAAGTTGCACACATGTATTGACAAAAATTGAACTTGTTGTCGGTTTCCGAATTAAAAACAATTACAAGCATTCATGGATTCGATTTATATTGACTGCATAATGCGCGATTTTACGAATCGGTTCTCAAGGAATTCCTATCTGTAAGTTTCGTCGGGGAAATATGTCACAACCCGTGTAACGAGTGGGCCCGGTGACCAGATACCTACCTTACCGACATGTTTCGCTAGTCTCCTTTCCAGATGTTATATCGAGTGAAAAATTCGGGCATGCAAATAAGAAGCACTAAGGAACCTGTATGAATCCCTGCAATTTTATGGTTACAAACAAAATATTTCTCTTTGCAAAAATTTGTAATTGTAAACATTTTTGAATGGATAAGCGTGCTATTTTAAGGATTTATTAAATGCAGTTTTTCAATTTTGAAAATTGTTCGGTTAAAAAGTTTTTATTCTTAAAGTTTGTCAATTCATACTTTTTTAACTTCGGCCCGTTTTAAACTAATTTTTCAATTTTCAAGCTTAGTCTATAACCTGACAAATTTAGAGAAGATGCATTGCGTTTTTAGTTTCTATCGAGAAATTCAAATTCAAAAATATCAGGCTTCATACATTCACCATTGTTATCGCTGTTTTATTTTTTACATATTTTATTACAGACATTGAACAAGTTTAGGGAACGTTCCGCATTAATGCATTACCAATTACAAAATATATACAGTTATATTATACTAATAATTTTTATTGTTAATAATTTTAATGATTTATTTTGATTTGTAATTTATTCATTTATAAACAGTTCAAAATTGTAAAACTTTATTTAAAAGGATTAATTTCAGATTTAAGAAAATAGACAGCGGTCATTCTGAATTGGATCTTAAAAATTTCAGGTATTAATAAACAATCTGAAAGCCATACATCCATACATGTTGAAAAATTATTTCTTTTTATTTACAAATAATCTTCATTATGTATAAGATCTAGAATCTTTAACTTCGGCCCATTTCAAACTACTTTTTCACAAGCATGTATTGATGATTGATTATCCGGCCAAAGTCTAGCTAAAATCTGAAAGTTTGAAATAAACTTTTTGAATAGATATCGAAATTGTAATTTTAAGTGATAGCTTCTTATTTAGTTTTATCGAAAATTCAAGTCATTCTTACCCCAGGGAGTTTTCATAATATTACCATGTTCCTCATGGTTGTGCATAACATTCTCAGATCCAACAATCAGGTGCAGATATTTTGCTGTTCGTATGAGGAAAAACATCATTAATCGTTGCACATTAATAGGCACTCTTCGCACAATTTTCAGAGATTCTGAAAAACATGGTTATCATAAAATTGCAATTCCAATATTCCCTGACTGTACCTGACTGTACCTGACTTAAACCTGAGCAATTTTTCATTCTTCCTGACCAAAAGTTACACCACATTTTATACAGGTAATTGAGATGTCTTAAGCAAGAAGTATAATTTTCATAAAAAAGACGAATTTTTAATACAATATGTGAAGCTTCAACTAGAAAAGACAAATTTTAAAATAAAATTGGATTTTTTATACTTAGTTGAAACAACAAACGAGATTTTCACAATAAATTAATGAACCTCCAATAAAAGCATTCCATTTTCACACAAAGAAATTAATTATTCTGAAAGAGAAAGATAAATGTTCATTCAAAAGAGGAATATTATAACACTAAACAGGAATCCTTAACAATCAAAGAAAGTGATGAGTCTTCAACGAAAAAACATGAATTCTTAACAAAAAGTGTAAAATAAAGCTGTATGTACCCTGTATGTACCTTTTTTTAATAATAATTTTTTACTGCAAAATTAACTATTCTATTTTAACTTAACATTGTTTCTGCTTTAGATGAAAATTCAACCATGTTAATGACAATTCGTCTTTTTATAGAAAGATAATCTGATTAGCTGAAACTTCATCTTTGTAGTAACAAATTAATTATTTAACAGTAAATCGAACTTCTATCATTGGTTAGCAGTTTAGCTTTTACAGTTAAAAACTCATGTGTTTCCATGAATAAATTAATAAATACATTTAGGTTGATCATTTTATTTAAAAATTCACATATTTAACTAAAATTTCAATTATTCCACGTTTTGTGGAATTTATTGTATATTTTTTATGGAAATTAAATCCTTTTCGTTAAAAATTTATTTTTCTGCCTGAAAACTGATTTAGTCTACCTTTTAATTGACAAATTATTTTTTTTTTTTTAGTTAAAAATTTGTGTATCCTATATTTGGAAGTTGGTCCAAGCCTCCCATAGAGTTATGTGACGCATATGAGTTGTGATTCCAGTTCTACTACGTGAAGGCAAGTTGGTCGAAGCCGAAGGCATCTGTTTACATTATCGATGTAAACACTCATAATGATAAATAACAGCGCTATTTTTTTAAAGAACAAGTTCATTTTCTTTCTAGAATCAACGAAGAAAATATTTCCAAGAACTATTTTGTACGATATTTGCACTTTTTATGCGAATAAGCTCAATTCTGTAACGAATTAACTAAGAATATATTTCCGATCATTTTTTTCTATGATGCTTTGCAAATTTACGAGTGTGAAGCTAAAAATAATAGGTCAGAATATTCTAGCTTTATGAACACATTCTTCTAAATAGAGCAGTTTCATAGTCTAAGAATAGATAGATATGACTCCCTCCCGTTTTATATGATAAGGGCAGTAGAGTGTACGTATTCATCGCTGGACCGACCCGGCAGGGCTTCAGCACCGGATTCATTCCTTGTCTGACTGCTACGGCTGCAACTTGTGTTTTATTTAAATAAACTATCTGACCAGATCTATGAATCTGCGTCATGACAAAATAAATTACAGTGGCTTTTCATTCAGAGCGTCACATGAATTGGCGATCCATGCCAGGATATTTTTTATTGATACGCCATTCTCATAAACTATCAATAAAAACCTTTCTACGGAATTAAAATCAGGAAAACACGTACTGGGTCCAACCAAGTTGGCAACGTTGGAATGGCAGAATTCACGGACTCTAAAACCCACGGCTGACCAGAATTAGTAGATCTACTCAAGCAACCACCAACAATCTTCAATGGGAATCTTAAGTGAGTAAAAAAAAGAGGAAAAAATTTAAAAAAAAGGAGTGTTCTGTAACGACTCTCCAAACGCGAGACTAGACCTTTCATTAAAGTACATTCATCGATTCATTCACAATATTTTTCCAAAGTTGTAGCACTTTTGTTTCAAATAGTGAATTTATATTAGAAAATAGTCCATCTGACATCCGTTAACATAAGTAGAAAATTCAAAATTACTTACACTATTTAACACAAACTAATAATAAGAAGAAGCCGTGGCAGACGAAATAAAGAAAAATCCATCTTCACTGACAAAAAATACCCCCCTAGCAGATATAATAAGCATGCTACAAAAATGATCGGATCGGAAGTCAACATGGAAATCGCGATAAATACTCGTAAAGAAGAAATTCGCTCTAAAGCAAAGAATTTTTATTTTGTTACTTCGGACGAAAGCGAAAGGGAGAATACTGATGAAATTCGAGCAGGCAACGATGACGCGTTGCATCCAGAATCAGAAGCAATTGATCAAATAATTTTACAAATGTTGTCGAACGAACGAGTTACCACTCCAAATGAAGCCATCCCTACAAGAGACAGACTTTTAAATAGCTCAAATGAAAGTATCTCAACCAGAAGAGAAACTATTCCTGCGAGAGACGCAGTTCAATTAATTAAAAAATTCAACGGACAAGATGATATGGAAGTTGTAACCTTCATTGCTCTTGTAATAAGAATTAAATCACAGTGCTCAAATCCAGGGGTTTTATTAGATTGGATCATTGCAGAAAAAAATCGCAGGAGAAGCAAAAAAATCTATCCGTTTCCTATAAATTCAGGATTATGATGATTTTTCAAAGCTCGCAGAACTAATTTTGGAACTACCGGATCACTAGAAATTCATCGCACAAAACTCTCACAAGTAATCCAAGAAGCTGGAAAAAGTACACAGAATTTCAATGCACGATTCAACCAAAGAATGCACGAAGTTTTATATGCTGTTCAGTCGAAAATCCTTTAACGCACGAACGAGAAATTTGCATTAAAAAGGAAGAGCAAACAGTTCTCAAAAAATACATCATGAATTTAAGAGAAGAACTTCCAGACCGAGTTTCAAGCAAAAATCCAACTGATCGTTGATCATTACATAATTTTCGTTAGGGATTACGATGATAATATTGTCCCCCTTTCGTATCAGTATCGGAATTAAGTGATGTATTTTGTAGATTTCTTTTTCCAAAATCGGCATGTGGATTGAATAAATAAGTTTATTATTTGGCAATAAAACAGTTATCTCAGCAATATGAACCAAATATTGATAATTTTCCTTTTCGAATTGCTTAAATCCCCCTATAAGTTTACTGGGAGGTAAAATTTAGGGCTGTGTAATTGCGTTTTTTCCGTCATTTATTGCATCGATTAATAATTATACGTGTTCACTTAATTCCGACATAACAATTGTCATAATAGCTATTTGATTTGCCATTACTATGTTTTCGATGTTCTTATTAGTCTTATTGGCTAATCTGTTATAAGCATCTACAATGTTTCTATTTTTCAAGAACAAAGAATCTGCATCGTGTGCGACTGAATTTAAAATAGCTTTAATTATTTCAGTCTGATTTTGAATTGACATTTTATAAATTTTGTTTTGGGAATATAGTTGGTCAAGTTCGTGGTTGATATAATCTAAATCGTTTTCGGATAGTGTTCCGAAAAGTGTTTTGGAGATGCTTCCTACATAATTAAAAGCTCCCCTTTTGTATCGGTTCTTTCCTAATAACTGATTTAGTAACAATCTTCGAGCGTTCAACCGTGTAATTCTGGATTTCAAAGTTTCTAATTCAATTTGTTCTAAGCATGTATCTGGATTGCCTGAAGGTGGGTAAGGTCCTTATAATATTTGTACCAATAATTCTCCAAATCAGTAGGTATTAGATTATCCCACTACAGCTTTAGAAACCATAGCTGCTGCATTAAACGCTTGGCGACTATTACAACTGGAGATAACCAACCCATTGGATCATACAGCTTTGCGATAACCGAGAGAATTAAACGTTTCGTTAGAGAATCCATAGGTCGAGACTCAACTCTAAATCGAAAAACATCGGATGCGGGATCCCATTGTAAGCCCAAAACTTTCAGTTTAATATCCTCATCCATGAGAAAATCAAATGCTCTCTCGTGAGTTCCTGAGGGACAATCTGACAATAATAATTCATTATCACTTGAATATTTTCTTAGATGAAAACAACCCCTTTCGAAAAGATGAATAACTTGCATTCTTAATTCCCGAGCTTCGTCTGTTTCATCAGCGCCAAAAAGAACGTCATCTACATAAACATTATTTTCAAGTACTGATTTGGCTGCAGGAAAATCAGAACCCTGATCATTTGCTAATTGTTTAATGACTCTGTTAGCGATATAAGGAGCGCAAGCAGTACCATACGTGACCGTATTTAAATTCCAAGTCTCAACGTTTTGTTCAGAGGAATACCAAACTATACGTTGATATATTCTATCACGTGGATCAACGAAAATCTGTCGAAACATTTTCTCTACATCAGCGACAAACACAAAGCGATGGAATCGCCAGCGTATTATAATGGAGACTAAATCCGTGAGAATTTTAGGTCCGATGTGAAGATGCGAATCCACGGATGTGTTATTGGATTTCAAATTTGAGGCGTTGAATACTACTCTTAAACGAGTAGTAGAACTATCATCCTTAAGGATAGGATGATGGGGCAAACAAACAGTTTGAGGAGAACCAACTTCAGACAACTGCTTAACGCGTTCCATATGACCTAACTGTTCATATTCGGTTAAAAAAAGCATGTATTGAGAAAATAAAGCTGAATCCTTAAGCAAACGAGCATATACTCTTTTCAAGACTAACTTTTCTCTATTCATGGAACTGCCAATATCTATCAGAGGTCCATTCTTGAAGTGCAATCGTACCATGTACTTTGCCGATGCTAAATGTTCGTGAGTCGAAATAAAATGCTGCTCACAACTGATCATACCAGCAATCAAAAGAGATTTGGATGCTGGCTCCTCCATCTCCCAGAACCTAAGCAAGTCATCGTGAGGGACTTCCTCGGTTATGCTTTGATGCGCTGTTACAGGTAAAGACTAGCCGCTGTTCGTATTAAGAACTGGCCTAGAGAGGATCCATTCAAAAATGGTATCCTGCGCTGTAAGAGAGCCTAGCGTACCTTGCTTAGGCCTGGTAAGAGACATGGTCCAAATATATCCGCTCCTAGATAGATATCTATAGCTTTTGAGCCAAATGTATCAGGAACTGCTAAGGAAAGTTCTTTTAATTTCTTTTCAACTTCTCCCCCGGTCTTACAGGTGTAGTGTAAGACGTTAAATTCAATAATACTAAAGCTTGCATAAATACAGGTTCGATCATACCCATATTTGGTACGAGTAATACTTGAACTAACTTTTTCGCAGCACCTATCATCTCACCTCCCACACCGTAAACTAAAGCATTAACCTTTTGATACTTCGGATTCAGAATTTTCACAAATCTTTCAGATAAAAAAAAAACATTCCGAGCCCTGATCAAGAAGAGCTCTAAATTCATGAACCCGACCATTATCAGCTCTAGGTTTACTACGGCGGTTGCGAGCAAAGTAGAGCTCGAAAGATCGCGTTCATTATTCAAAAAATAAACAGTAGCTTCATTGAGGTTCGTATGATGGGCTCCCTGTATTGATACTGGAGAGCTATCCGATATTTCTTTTATTACCACGTCCGAATTACTAGTTCCAGCCACTAGAGAACTGATTGCGAGAGTCTTAGCAGAAGTGAACCCCGGCGTTGTAACAACAGAATTAGAATTAGATTTAAATTCAATATGTAGCAATGTGTTATGTTTACGATGGCACATACCACAAGTATACCTGCTAGAACAGTTGTAAGGTTTATGACCTGGTGTGCTTGCGTTGATCAATAGATAATTCTATAAATTGCTTGCATTTAAATAAATGATGATTCTCTTTGCACATTAAGCATTTGAATTGGTAAAGGCATTATGACCTTTAACTGATTTTTCTTTGTTAATTTTACCTTTTTCTGGCAGATTAAATATTGATAATTGAATCGCTTCTAATGTCCGAATGCGTGTTGCTAAAAACGCACTGTCCAACACTTTGTTTGTAGAATCGCGTAACACACTTAATTCCAACACAGAATTGCTAGAGACATTCGGAATAGTCGCGATTGCTTGCATATGAGCATTGATCAGAGCGCGTTTATTATCGTAGCGAAGTTTAATTCTCTCCCAAGCAGCAGTGAAATTCGCATCGGTCACTGTTACATGTTTAATGACATGAGTAGCGTCACGTGCTAAGGGATATTTCAGATAGTGTAAACGTGATACATTAGATAAAGAAACATTATTAACAATTAACGCCTCAAACAGATCATGAAAATTTTCCCTGTCAATATAATTGCATGAAAATTCAGGCAAAGTAATTTTAGGTAATTTGGGAATAGTACAAGTTTGCTGATTAAAGTTTTCTCGCATTGATTGTTTACCCACTATCTCAACATTTGACACAAAAGTATGTAACTTTGACTTTAAATAATCGAGAGCTGCAAGATAAGCTTCTTCAATTTGCAACAATTGACTTCTAGAAAAATATTCTATGGTCTGTTTTTCTTCCGAAGCATAGATCGCTCTAGACTGTAACTCTAATTCTAAGCATCGATGCCATTTTTCATTTAGCAAGTCTAAGCGACCTCTAACAATTGTCTCATTTTGCTTATCGAGTGCGAGTTTCTTAAAATGAATTTCTCTGCGCATAATAGCTTCATGCAATGAAACAAGCTCGATACATAACGCTTCCATTGTAGACATATCGTTTTGAAAAGAAAAACAAATAATAATTACGCAGAGATACTAGCAATAATGAGCTAGAAATTATTTGAACAATTTGATTTTAACTGACGATAAAATAATTAGCTGAATTGTTAAACATTCAATGGAACAATAATCCTTTGGCGTACAAGCAGTTGTAAAGGTAAAAGATACAGTGTGCGACTTTTGTATCAGTAATACTGACGCTGTCGCAACATAAATATAAGAGAATAAGTAAAGCAATCATACGTGTGGAATACAATCATAATAAAGGCTGTCCCAGCGTAATACGAAAGTGACAGCTGAAAACTTCGTAAAGAGCGAAGTTGAACGCCGTAAGACTTGCCTTCTAGACACTCTTCGATTCAAAGCGAGGCTTTTAATTCCCCATATTGAAACGGTTCCGTATATAAAAAAATTATATAAATTTATTAAATTAATGCAAGAGCGCGCGAAACCTAGGATGATCACGCTCCTGCGATGACTTGCGAATTCCTGGGCGAAAGGATTATATAGATTACAAGCACCGCTATACGAAACAGGTGTCGGTGCGTGCGCAACCTATCTAAGAAGAAGGGATGATCGAAGCCGCGTTGCTGGTACCAGGCTGATAACTGGAGAACGACGGGATCGTCAGTCGATGCCAGGCATCAGGAATAGAAACGCGTCTGGCTCTCGACTCTAACGGCGAGCGATCAAAATAGAAAGGTAGCGTCAGTGATAGGCGATTATCACGCATTCAGGTAAGGAGACAAAAAAGGATAAATCACTTATTTTTTCTAAATTCAAAATTTCTTTTCTTATTTAAATAAAAAAAACAAAATAAAAACTTTGATCTCATTTCCCTTCCTCATCCAATGTCTATGCTGGGATAACCTGAGGCTTCACTGGAGGTTTCACCGCTCATCGCTGAATAACCGATTCTTATGGGAACTCAGGGATGCCAGTGAGCAGGCCTTAGTTTGTTTTGGCAAATCAAAGACAACTTGGAGGAAAAAGGCGAAAGCTTACCTTGCTCTGAATTGTCTCGTCAGATCTAGTCTGTATGGGTAACCAGTCCTTACGGGACCCCATGCAGTAAGGTGACAAACGCATGATCACAGTGACAATTCAGATAAAGGGGGATACTTATCAGTTATAGATCTCAAAAGTATATTGCCTAGGAGTTAGTAAAACTCCCAAAATGGTCACATGTACTTTTGTGAGGTGAAACTGAAAATGGGATAAAAGGTAGCTTC
>JAAAKG020095161.1:0-16134 GCA_010014905.2 Druon quercuslanigerum
GTCAAGAGGTGAATGGAGAACAATTCGAGCACTTAAAATAAGATGTTGTGCTGATTAATGCTAAAAATCAAATGTGACAGGCAAGGGGACTCACAAAAATCAAGCGCCCCAACGTGAGAGGCAAGGGGACTCACCAAAGTCAAAACACCCAACGTGAGAGGCAAGGGGACTCACGTAAATCAAGCACCCCAAAGGGAACAGCTTTTAGTACGTCCAAATCGTTGTTCCTGGGTAACGCTAAATGTAAAACAAGGTTGACCTTGAAATAACGTTGAAGATCAAGCTCAAGGTCAAATTCAAGGCCACCACTGGATTCCTCGTTAAAAGTTACTCCAAGAATGACCTCGCCCTTTTTCGTAAACACCTGAGCCGGAGCAGTACATATTGGACCCGACCCATACCTGAGTCAAGCCTAAAAACTATCAGTTGAAGTTCAAAGTCTTTCTTGACCCATGACCTGAGAACATGTTTATACGTAAAATTTTCCGTTCTTTCGATTGCCGTTGTCAAAAATAGGGGTTCCCATTTAAAAAAACAAATTGATCTTGAAATAACCTTGAAGCTCAAGTTCAAGGTCAAATTCAAGGTCACCGCTGGATTCCTCGTTAAAAGTTATTTCAAGAGTGACCTTGACCTTTTTGAAAAAATATTTACTGGGAGAGATATTCAGGTGTATCGAGACTTTTTGAACACCCTCTATAAAGATACCGATCCTATGACACTCTGGTAATGAAAATAGTTTGCGAGGTTAATGTTTACCTCATGCGCTGCCAAAGCCCTTCCACAGAGTGCGAGGTGCGAATCGAACCCGTAAGCTGAGGAAAGTAGATCTAAGGCCTATGCTTTAACATCCGCGACCATCGACCGACTCTTAAATACGGAACAGGAAAACCTAATACTTTAACAAGAATAACAACAGTTGAAACATATTGCATTGAAAAAAGAGTTGAATTTAAAAAAAATGAATAGAATTTCAACGAATCCGTTGGGTTTTTAACTAAAATGATAAACGTTAACAATGGATTTGTAACCTAAAAAGTTCAACTTTTAACGTGGTAGTTGCTGGTTGATTGCTTAGAGATTTCGATCAGTAGTCGCTCAGGGAACTTTGCTTGTGAATTGCTTTCTATTCGATTGCGATTTTTTTTGTAGTCCCCAGGGAATTCCCTAAAAATGCAAAGTATCAGTTTTATGCTAAATTCATGCTAAAGGCGATTTTTTGTAACCTTTTCAACAAAAACTATTTTTATTCAATAAGAGACATGTTTCTAGTTGATGGATGTCAAGAATAGCATAATTCTTTTGAGATATTTAGTAACAAGTTAAACAATTTCCATTTTTAAAAAAAAAATTTTTCTTTAAATCTGTACAGTTAATTGCTATTTTCTAGAATTAATTACAAAATTATTGAATTTTGAGACTAATATATTTTTTTAATGATTCAATTGAATTAAATTAAAAATTACAATAATTTAATGATCTAAACGATTTTCGCTTGTCACAACTAGTTTTTCCATGTGAATCTTAAAAAGTTACCAATTTTGGCAAAGAATAACGCAGTTAATAAATGATAAGAATATATTTCGTGTGAAAGACATCTTGAAATTATTCATATAATTTTCATATTTTTAAACAATACGGACAGTTTTTCCATTATTAAAAAAGCTAATAATTAATTACTTATGCTTTTTCATAGGAAAGGTGGAAAAAATTATATATATTTTTTAAACTCCTACACTATGTCGCTTATTGTTCAGTACTTTATTAATTCGGATCTTATAGCCTAATTTTTTTAACAATATTAATTTTGTTAACTATAATTTTCCTTATCTCACCTATGAAAAGGAGCAAGGGATATTTATTTTTTAAATAATTGCAAAGAGTCTTTCACGAAAAATAACACTCTTAACATTTATTACGTACGACATTAATCATAGAAAACAATCACTTTTTACGATTTACTAGATGAAAAATGTTTTAGAAATTGCAAAATATTATAAGCAAACATATTACTTTTACCATTCACTAATTGTGTAATTAATTAAAAAATAAAAATTTTAAGATTTACAGGAGACTGTTTTTAAATAAATTAACATTGTTTAAAGAATTACTGAATACTTTAAACAAACAATATTATTCTTGAAATTCATAAGCTGTATCATTTAACCCGAAAAATGATAACATTTAACGATTTACAGGCAACAAAATTGTTTAAAAAATAATAGTTCCTTAAACGAATAAAAAATAGTTTAAAAATACTTGAAAAATTGTGACTTATGCAATATAAATGGACATAATCTTTAAGAAATTCAAAAAGATACCATCTTCAGCATGAATTTTACATAAAACTGCAATTTTTAATTTTTTGCCGCATTTTTCGGGCACAATACGAAGCAGATGAAGGGGTGGGGGGTGTCAATGATAAAATTTATTAGGTGTAACTTAGTTTTTGATCAATCTTCAACAGCCGATTAAATATTAATTTACCGAAAGTTAATAACAAGTACTTCTTTTTTTATATTTTTTCGAAAGCGAGTCTTTCTCATCTAAAAGCTCATGGTAATTTCAAAACTTTGTGAGTAAGTATTAATCTTGAGGAAAATCAAAAATTAAATTAGTGGACCACCGTAGTATATATGTATATATGTATATATATGTAAAGGGAACATTTTTGACATTAAAAAGTAAGGTAAAATGGATTATATAAAGCCTTATATAAATTCATAAATTTTCACTATAAGCAAGTAACAGTTTTCGCTATCAGATTATTTAGCAAGTGTTTTAAATAATATAATTAAATGATAAAACGCACTTGTTATAATTAAAGATCAATTGAAATTATGCTAATACAAGTTTATATCGCTGCAGGATGTGAGAGATGATATTTGGATGCACAGAAAAAATGAAGTTTCCATTGGAACCCATTTTTGGTTCCAAAGGAGCTGCAACAAAAATGAACCCCACTTACTGAAAAGAAACCCAAAACGTTAAATGAGCTCTAAATGATACCACACTTAGGGTTGGAAAGGATCTCAGATGCAATTGAGTCGATTTCCAAAGAATCTATTTTTCGCTTTGCCCACTTGGACATTGTGTTTAATTAATAACACAATATTTACCTTAAAGCACAAATGTAATCGAGCTATGATGCACATAGCTTAATGAAGATAATGAAATTACAAAATCATACCGCAACTAAAGAGATAAAACGAATTAATTGATAAATATAATTTGCAGGTTATGCAACAAATTTGTAATTATGAATGCTTAATCACATTTCTGAAACTTTTCGTCTCTTTAAACGGCACTGCGCATGGACGGCACCAGGAGCCTCATTGGATGTTTTTTTTTAACTACTATTAAAATTTTTGTTTAATAATTATAAAGTACAAGAAAATTATGAATTATTTAGAATGAAAATTTGTGAAAAAAAATCTATCTTATTTTGAAGTTAAAATCAGTATTTCATTTGGAAATAGTAAAATCAAATAATTAATTTATCTTTCACACTAAATTACTATTTTTGATTTGAAAATTGTTTTTATTAATTTTAAAGTGATTATTTATTATAAGTATTGATGTAAACATTTGATATTTAAGAAAGCATATACAACTTAAATACAGGATTAATTAAGAAATTTTGTTTGTAAAAATTTTTTTTGTCTGGTTGTTACTTAAATTATGATTCCCGTCATTTTTTCAGTCAAAAGACAGATTGACAAAAGGTTTGGTGGACAGATGTATTCAATTAAGTGATATAATATCTAGAAAAGATAATTTATACCAATTATAAACCACCTTACAATCAAACAATTATCTCTTGCCGTTAATAGAGAATGTCATTAAAGAACGTATTAATGAAATATACAAAACTAATGTGTATATTGTGGTTTATTCAATAAAATGCACTGGTTGTCATAAACACTACATAGGTGAAACTGGCAGGAGATTGAAGAGTAGAATTTATGAACATAAAAGAGATAGTAGAATTGGTAACTTAAACACAGGTTTGGCACGAAATTAATGGAAATTTAATCATTTTTTGATTTTCTTAATATTAAAATCTTGGCCAGAGAAAATAATATTTTTAAAAAACATATCATTGAATCAATTTTTATTAATAAATATATCAAGTCTTCAATAAATTTAAAAACCAACAACTTCATATGTAGCACTCACTTATCGATCAATCTTTTTTTGCATTCACTAATTGCTTTAAACTATAAAAATAATAGTACCCCTTTTTTTCAGAGACAAATTAAAATACACTTTAAACTTTAAACTGGTTTGACGAGTTGGCGATAATAGCGTTCCCAGTGTCAGATCCCAAAAAAGTCTGGGCGTGGGGGAAAATATGGGAGCCATTAAGCTTACTGCGTTAGAGCATACGGATTTAGCTCTTGCTGAGTCAAAAAATTTAATTAATTCTTTATGCTGTATTTTTAATAAAATTATGCGATTAATTTTTATGATTTTTCGAACCTTTTAAGAGTAAGTTAAAAGTGTCTGAGCTAAGTAACGAATTTTCACTTACAAGCAATAGAATCGCACTATATTTCCAATTATTAATTGACCATTGATTTTAAATAATGGTAATTTAAAGGTGTTTTGGATCTAAAACCAATTTTGTATTAAAAATTCTAAAATAAGTGCACCTTAACAGCTAAGGAGAAAAGGGACTTATTTTTGAAATAATAGTTCTAATTAGTAAATAATGTTTTGTCCTCGTACCTCATTTTCGCAACTTACCTTTTGTCGATAACATATTTCAAGTTTTACAAGCACTGCTTTTTACAAAAATTGCACGCATAATAAATGCCAATATCGTTTGTGTTTGCTTTACCGACATATTCTGTAAATCGGTAACTTACCAACCCGGTTTTGCAAACGGTTGGTTTGTGAATGCGCCTTCAGACTGTATCATACAACAAAAACTAAAAAAAACAGTAAGATAAACCTTTAATATACTACAATTCAGATTCTACGCTAAATTTTCCGGCAGAAAGTCACGGAATAATTGCAATAGCTTTTTTTGAAGCGTTAACAAATGTTTAAAGTACAATAACTGTCATTACCATAGACTGAAGGCGACTTCAAGCGCATTTTCCTCAACTTTTAATGCTCTAACTTTTTGCTTGATCGGTGTAAAAAAAATTGCAAGACATCATTTCCTATAGTTTAAAACCTTCTGTTTCAAATTCCGTGGTCTAAACTGACCTATGATTTTTTTTAAAGTTATAATAACTTTTTCTTAAAAAACGAAATTTCGAATATTTTTTATAAAAAATGTCAAATTTTGACCACGAAAAAGTAGAGCATGATCATTCAAAATGCTATAAATCGTAGAATGTTTGTATTTTCTTTAAAATTCTATTAGGTTTTTTTCGAAATTCAGGAAATTTAAGAAATTTATTAATGGTACATTTTTTTGCAAGTAAGCTATATCTGATCATTATAATCATTATATGCTTTAAAAATATAATATTTTTGTTAAAATTCACTTAAAATTTAAAATTTCACACGGTTGTGCACATAGTAAATAGTCGTAGGAGTGGGGTCCCCTCACGTGTTCTCGCTATTGAGGGCGGGCCTGCGCAAAATGCTCCCAGTACCGAGACTCGAGTGTACATAAAGGTTTTTATGGAAGAATAAAAATTATTTATGTTATTATAATACTGCAACTAACACATAATAATACTTTTATAATGATTCGGTATAGCTTGCTTGCAAAAAATGTAGTATTTATATAGAAATTTGCATTAAATTTTTTTGTCCTATTTAATGCGCCATTTTGGATCTACCATCTTAAATGTCGAAAAAATCTTATAGCATTTTAAATAAAATATAAAAATTGCACGATTTATAGCATTCGCGATGAACGGGATCTACTTTTTAGTGTTTAAAATTCGACATGTTTTTCAGACCACGGAATTTGAAAGAGAAGGCTTTCAACTATCGAAAATGATGTCTCGCAATGTTTTTTAGATCGATTAAGTAAAATGTTAGAGCGTTAAAAGTCCAGGAAAAATTTTGGACATTTGGGACGAAACGGGTTAGGCGACTGTGTGGATGCGGTAGATGTGGCCTTCAGCAGAAGTTATTGCATTTAAAATTCTCCATGGCATTCTAATGGCAAATTTAACGTAGAATCCGAATTGCAACAAGTTGAATGCCCATCTTGCCATTTTTTGAGTTTTTTCCATGATATGGAAGGGATACTATGTGGATACTATAAAGGTACGCTGTATCGTATCCGTCCCGTTAACTTGGTACGCCAGAAGTAGTTTGACGTCTATCATAGAAATATCTAAAATTAATGGTTTTTAGGTGATTTAATTCATCCATGGCCAAATAGGGCCATGAATTATTGCAGGGCTTCGTGCAAATAAGTTGCGTTATTACGACTTTGCGAACGAGCAAAGCAAGCTAGTCGGATCAGCAGAATGTACCGATCCTTTTGTAATGTCCACTGCATCACTATTGTACTTTCGGTACAGTAATTTTACATATCTTGCAGTATTTAATGCTGGGACATAAGGGGTTTATTTTACCTAGTAATAAAGACTGTAAGTTATGTAAAAAACACAATCCCGACAATAGTGGCGCAGCGGACATTACAGAGGGTGCGGTATATGCAACTGATCCAATTCGCTTGCTTTGCTTGTTCGCAAACTCGTAATAACGCAACCTATCCGCGTGGCTCACTGAGTGAATTTATGGCGCAATCGGTAATGGCTGGATTGCATCACCTAAAAAATATTTATTTTTGACATTTCTATAACAGTCATCACATTAATCCATATGACCAATTAGAAATGAAGGAGGTTTATAATAAATAACATAATTTTGGTCGAGGAGCTGGTCACTGAGATTTCCGGTGACTCCCGGACTTACGGTGGTCCCTGTGGCGGTCAGTAGGAATCTCTGAATTCTATTTCGTAATTCCTTGGTTAGTCCCAGTTAGTCTCATAATAAGTCTCACTGCGTCGCGAGAACTCTCGCTCCAGCCAGCCGGTTCGGGGAAATCCCTATCGGGTATTTCATAACTCTGACGGAAACAGTCGAGAGATCTGTTCCAAATGCTGCGCGATTAACTTTTCGAGTGACCCTTGTGGGAATTTACAGGAAATCTGCAGTTAGTTCGAGGGAGGTCTCTACCAAGTCTTTGTTGTTCCGGTGGCAGTCATTGTTAATCTGACTTCCTGATTTCTGAGTGACCAGCCCCTCGGTTTTGGATGTCACAACTTTTTCACAGATCGCGTACAGTTGAGAGTTTATGGGAGGAAGACGTCTTAGTGTTCTGCGACTGTTTAAGTTGATTTGTATAGATATGAAGTAAATAGCAGAGCTTTTCTCGTGTGCGCGTGATTACTTGGTCGCGTCTTCAGACGTCTTAACCGATGTCGCCACCTCAATAACAAGTGTATTTCGGAATTACGTTACAGATCGCAACTCGTGTAATAGTGTAGACGTTAAGATAATTGACTTGCGTGCTTACGTTTGAGCGCTCGAATCCCTCCTGTTGCGTGTAAAATTGTAATTGTATTATACGCGGTGTAAGTTAAAAATACAGATTAATTATAAGTATATATCAAAATATATCTAAGAATCATCCGTGTGATTATTAATTCATCAATTTTTTGAATATTAAAAAAAATCTGTTTATCTGTTCATATTATCTATCGAAGTGACATGATAATTCGTAGTTACAGTATCGAGGAAGAATAGCGACTGGATCGGTAAAATCTATTGATCCGCAAGTCAGCACCACTTGAGAATTGGTACTGGTAACCATCATTAATAGTCATATTTAGTTGCCTATAATTGCATAATTCAGTAAACTGTCAGATTTTCCATATACGTATTTGGAAGATCAGTATATTTAACATTTTTTCAGTAAAATATAAGGTTCTTTTTCCGTATTGTTATAAAAAATGTCTCTTCACACTTACGCCTCAGTCACTTGTTTTTTTGTGAATGATTCTGTTATTAGCTCGCGACACATATACCCATAGAAATTTAGTTACATAATACGCTCGAACCGATATTACAGCTTAGTATAATCTTTTACAATTTAGGGAAATCGGGTATGTATATTAAAAAGTAATATAGTATTTATTAATGAGCTATGAAAAATTTACTCTAGAAAATTAATGTAAGTACCACGAAACTTGTAAAAAAATATGTGATGTTTAAAATTCACTGTATTAAATTCAAGCAGGACAATAATGTCAAATATAGGAAGGATTGGAACAATTTTTTTCAGGTTTTCAAAGAGAGGGGATTCTAAAAATACGAAAACGACAATTTCGTAGTAAACCCGTCGAGAATTTCCGTCTTGTCACACTGCATAATTATAGCAAATAAATACGCACGTTATCATTATCATTATTAGTATTTGTGTACAGTACAATGTAGAATACACATTCGCTAATGTAACTAAGCTAACCTTTACTTATATACATAGTAGGCATACACATGCATACAATACACGCATCGCATGCAAATCACGCTGAGAGAAGAGGTTTAAAGATTCCTTATATACTAATTGGTGAAAGTTTTTTGGAATTGCAAGAAACGGTATGGTGCTTAATCACTCGATTTAGAAACATTCATAATTAAAAGTAAAAGCAGGAAAATATTCTGTTTTAATAAGATCAAAACTAGGATTTAATTAAATTAAAAAATATGTATAGGTTTTTTATTTTATCTATAATCATCTCCTTCCCGCCTCACTTTCTGATTGATAATAAACTCCACTTTCAGTTAAGTCAAAGCTCAGTTATGTCAACGATCAGATATATCAAAACGAACCGCCCAGTTATTTCATGTTTCACAACCCCTCCACTTAGCAACACGTGACACTTAGCAGCAGAGACAGATACACACGGCACACGTATAAAGCGCTCTCGTTCATCTTTTCCGTCTCAATAGAAATTGGTAGGGTTAAGGGGAATTTGACATAACCAAAGTCCTTTCATTTCAAAGGCTTTGAATTAACTGAAAGTCAAGTGGACAAGTAACATCGCTGATTCAAAAATGTTGGGTGCCCCGACCTTTATAGAAATTTAGTATAAATGAAGTATATTATTATACAATTACAAGGCCTTCGACAAGCACAAATTAAAAAATTTTAGTGGTGTATTTTCACGTGATTGACGTTATAAACGTTAATATGAACTAAGTTAAAGATTTTTTTCCGAATTTTGTTTTGCCCAAATCATTTAGGAGGACAAAAATTGATATTCTATCGGAAGAAGTTTTCGAAATTTTTATTTTTGAGGTTGTTAACTAACCTGACAAATATCCATTCTTCAAAAATGCCAAATACAATTTTTATGGTCGATATTTTAATATTTAAGAACTTCAGCGATCCTCTTATTTATATCACAAATTATAGAGTGGGTAAAAATATTCGGCAAGACCCCTAAATATCCACACTTAAATATCAAAAATTACAAGTTTGATTTCCTTTTTGGTTGAAAATTGATGTTTTTTAGTTTAAAATCAAGCTATTTGATTGTGAAATAAATGTTGAAAATGGGACTGTTTTTGGTTAAAGCTTTACCTTTGTTGTTCCAAAATTTAATCATTTGGTTTAGAAGACATGTTTTTAGGTAGAAAATTCAACTATTTGTGTATAAATGAAACTGTTTGGTTGATAAGTATTTTTTATTGTCATTAAAAATTCCATTACTTGGTTAAAAATGGAACTATTTGACTGAAATTTTAACTATTTTTTAAAATATTTTTCTTGCTGGAATGAACACTCGTCCTTTTACATTGCAAATTCAACTGTTTTGTAAAAAAAACTCGTATTTTCGGCTTGAAATTTAAAGTAATTTATTCAAAATGCAACTCTTTTTGGTTTAAGTTTAATCTTGATTGTTCAAAAATTCAATAGTTTGTTCACGTGAAGCTGCTTTTTGAAAATTCGTCTTTTTCAAACGGAAATTCATCTTTCATTATTAAAAATTTAGCTTTGTTCAGTAGAAAGGTTACTGATTTAAAAAATCGTCTTAAAAACTCGAAACTAAACGCATCTGTTTTCGGTTAAATTTAATTCTTTTCTACTTAAAATTTGGAAAGGTTAGGTAGAAATTTGTCTTTAAAGGTTGAAAATGCAACTATCTTATTAAAAATTTGTCTTCTTTGCGTAAAGATTTAACTGATGGTGGAAAAATATTCTTTCCTGATGAAAATTAAATTTTTTTAAATGTCAGAAATTTAAAATGAAATAACCCTTCGTTATAGATATAAAAGATAAAACATTTAATTTTTTATTGGCCTAAAGTTTTTAAAGAAAAAAGAGCCATCAATAAAATAATTCCTAATTCTTTGCGAACACAAGTCGTCTTTGAAATTTTTGAAATCTTTATGGAATCTTCGAAACCTTTTGAAATCTTTGTGAATTCGTTAAAATCTCTTGAAGTACTTAAATATCTGTGTGAAATCTTGAAATTTCTATGAAATCTTTTAGAATCTTTCTAATATTTTGTAAAATATTTGAAATCATTGGAACCTTTGAAATCTTTTGAAATTTATTAAAACCTGATTTGATAGTTTAACGTCTTTGAAATATTTATCAAATCTTTTGTATTCTGAAATCTCTTGTACTCATTCGAAATCATTAAAATGTTTTCAATCTGTGCAAAATTGGTTGTAATCTTAGAAATCTGGTTTACTATAACCTTTTTTAAAATCTTTGAAATCTTTTGAAAGCTTTAAAATCATTGGAAATCATTGAAATCTTAGTGAAATATTTTCAACTCCTCGAAAGGTTTTACAACCTTTAAAATCTGGTGTGTTTCACCATTTTTTTAATCCTTTAAATCTTTGGAAAGATTCAAATCTTTGGAAAACGTTCAAAATCCTTCTTAGGTATTTTCAAATCTTTAAAATATATTGAAATCTTTTAAAATATTTAGCAATGCTTTGTGATCTAATGCTTAAAACCCGAGAGCTAAAATCCTTGGTAAAACCTCGGAATGTTCACCTAATCATTTTTATTATTTGTAAGTTGTATATCACAAAAAAATGTATACTTTAGCATTCTTTATTAGCGGAGACAAAATGAAAAACTTATAGAATAATTCACAATATTAAAGTCTGTTCATTGAAACCTATAAAATAATTTGTTAGGTCCCCAAAAATGCCTAGAATTCTCTTAACTTATTCTGTAAATGCCTTGAAAAAAAACAGTGGAAAATACGCGTACATATATGAAGTTTGACCAGTTTTGCGAAAAACACGAAGTTCTCAGTTTCATTTCGTGAGCGCTCGGCGATAAGATTAAATCGGCGGATTCGGCTAACCTTGGCAGTTTATCGGAGCTATTCGGAATTTTTGACATAGTGATTTGCAGTTTTCTCAACTGAAGATTACAATTTATGTTAGCGTCTATGAAAGAAAATAAAAATATTTTTTATTCCTTTTAACTTTCTCATTGAATATATTAATTTGCACAATATTTTTAATAACTTATGTACCTCAATCTATTAACTCCTATCATTGCTTTTGTATTATTTGATAATATTATTATTAATTTTTATTATTCTGCGTTTTTATACATAAAATATCAATCATTGCTATTAAATATAACAAATTCTTGTTCTCAAAATATTAAGCAAGTACTCTAACAATAATTTTTATTTTTACACGATTTCCCCAG
This sequence comes from Druon quercuslanigerum, assembly GCA_010014905.2. NCBI lineage: Eukaryota > Metazoa > Arthropoda > Insecta > Hymenoptera > Cynipidae > Druon > Druon quercuslanigerum. Next base: position 11,672 of record JAAAKG020095161.1, read on the forward strand.
ATCGTAATCGAATATATCAATTATTAATATTGAAATAGCAAGTATTGATATAAAATTTCTTTTAAAATCATTTTGGACTTCTATTACGAATGGTAGGAATACCAACTGCTGCTTCTTATCGACCGCTCGGGCTTTAATTCTATCGGTTATAAATATTTTAGTTTATTTCCACTGATTTTAATGTATTGCGTTTCCATTTTAGACAAAATGTTAATTTGCTGAACGGTTGATAGCGCGAGGACATTTACCAGTTCCTTTAAGAATTTTACTGAAGAAAGGTCAGAATTTGACCAAAACCCTAAACGGTAAAATAACAGTGGGCCTGGACGCCAAATGTCGTATCTAGACTTGAAAGTTTCATCATTGATAAACCTTTACAAAAACGTTTAATCATCTTATCTTTTCCTAAGCCGTTGAACACGTGTTCACATTTACGTGTTGTCAGAGTGTGAGCCAGTCAACGAAAGACTCCCACGCCGAATTAATTATAAACAAGCTGAATTATTGTTTACAACTTCTATAGATGGTAGACTGAACCACCTAGAATAATCAGTAATTTTCATCCTATCAATCCTATTCTGCAAAAATAAGGTTCTAAAGACTTTTTTGTTCTTAATCTGTTCTTAAAAAAGGAGGCAAAAGAACGAATTTCGACAAAACTATTCTTGCCTAATTTAATAATCAGTTTTGACGCCTTAGTTAGTAAATTTTTTGGATCCATCTTTAGCCCTAAATTTGGTACACTTAATTTGGTGCCGGAGTTTAGGGACTTCGTAAGACACTTGCTTCACATGCGTACAATATAACTGCAAAGTTTTAATAATATTCCACAATTTCTTATCATTGAAAAGTAGGCTTTAATGAACCTATGTCAAATTTCTTTGAAAACTCCGAACTCTCACACATGCTCCTGGCTAATAATGACATCCCGCTACGGCCTCCATTTTTTGCCTTTGATGAGGGAAAAGGGTTAGTTACTCTTTTTCATTTTTTCTGCCTAGATTTTGAAGCCTGCGCAATTTTGTGTACAGTCGGCTACATAAATAGTTTAAAAGCATTTTCGTTTTAAAGATATATTTCTCTCACTATTTTGCGTTCGTTTTTGCTTGCGTTATATTAGTTTTTTTTAAATAATTTTTTCAGCAAAAAAAATTGATAGCAGAAATAGATTTTACCGCTTCAAATTTTAACCATTAAAACGTTTTCCTCATTTACACTTGTTGCGTCAATTTGCGTGAATTTGATATGATACTCAATAGCTTTTTCGGAACCTGTGTTGAACTCAGGATTTATATGAATTATTATTATTATTCAAGGTACCCCAAAATTCATGAACGCAGATAAGTATATTTCGATCACTATTTTCACTATCATATCTATTTCTCTTCTCTCAAGATCTGTGCAAAAATCTGAATTCAAATTAGTTAGTATTTCCTTTCAAAAATGTACAGATCTTGAGAAAGATCTATTCGATGCCATATTCAGTTTCAGTAAATTTCACTTGAAAATTGTAAAAGAGAAAATTGATTTATTAATAAAAAAGTGATAGAAATCTATTCCTGAGCATTCATGTCTCTTGGGGGTGGTATTTTTAACGGGAAGGCTCATTAATTAAAATCCAGATTTTTGCGCAGATCTTGATCTTGTCTAGTAAATGTAATATTCAATTTCTGTGAATTGCAGTTTAAAATAACAAAGGAAAAAATTGATGTAGTATCAAAAAAGTGATCGAAATCTATTTCGCAGCATTTATTTATGTCATATTCAATTTTAGTAAATTTAAGAACAAAATTGTAAAGTAAGTAATTTCATCTATAGGACGAGCCAATGCAGAATAAATAATTATTCATTAGTAGTTCACTTTTCTATAAATGATATACTAAAATTTCAATAGTAATAACTAATTAAACCTATTCACTCCTTCGACTGCTGCAACATAAATATTTAAAAAAATTTCAAAAATGACATTCGAAGTCCGTTTAGAATTTAATAAAAGTTTTTCAATTTAGTGCCTAAAAATAAAAGTACTGATTAATTAAATATAATTCTTTACTTAAAATATTAAATAAAGTGCTCAGGAGTAATAAGAAAATCAAAATCAAACGAATCTTTCGATCATGAAATTCTATTCTTGACAAACTGTACACTATTTAACCAGCTGGGTAAATACAGGCCATCGTGTGTACACTTTTAGGCAATCTTTAAATATGAGCAAATCTCCGCATAAATGATGTTTTTCAGATAAGAAAATTGTTTTCAAATATGTTTCCAAAATTCTACTTTGCAGTTGAAGTTGGATTTAAAAGCATTAAAAATAAGCTTATAAAAGTTCTCAGAACTAAAAATGAAAACCACACCCTATAATCACCTGATAAGAAAATTGATTTCCACATAATAAAAATATAATAAAATAAATATCAAAATATTGAAATATGAGCTGTTTTGGCATTTGTTGCCTGAGATATTCATGTATACAACCTAAAGTTATTTATGTGAAAGCTTACATTCCTATCACCTTTTCGAGAAATATTTTTGGGAGGATATCATACTCTATTTTGGGTTTTCCTTAAAGGAGAATCCAAAAGTAAAGTTACGTCGATGAATTTTACGTCAATGGAAAATATCACAAAAACTCTTCCTAAAGTTTTAAAATACAACTTTTTCTTAGTTCAAATATGTGCGGCAAAAACGGTATCTTTCGATATAAGTTTCGAGACCGTACAGCATATGTTTTAAGATATTTTATTATATATTATCCATTGGGCTGTAAACTATGCTTTGAGTATATATTAACATGCTTCAGAGGAATTTTTTGGGAATCTAATGTAATTTTTATTATGATCTAGGATGACAAATTCAATTTTTTTACTGCAGATTGTGATATGAGAGAATAAACAAAGAATCCATGAAAATTTTGTTTAGAATACTTAATACTTAAATATATATTTACCAACAGAACTGAGGAAGATTGCTAAAGCGAAAACCGGAGAATCAGTGATGAGTCTCATTTTTTGAACAGAGGAAGTTTATTCGCAGAGAACTTATTGTACAGTCTCACCACGTGAAAATCCAATATCATACCAGACGTTTCAGTTCATATAATTATACTAGTCGCTATCTCACTCGCACTTTTATATTAACAAAAAATTTGTAAGGTGATTTATAGAAGAGACATTACTCATTCTGATCATGAAATTTGATAATAGCTTCTAACGTTTTCAGTTACATTTGACTTGCATATGTTCGACAAGTTAAATGGCAATTCTGCATTGCAAAATATCACAAATATGAAAATTCTATCTAGTATTCGAAGTGTTGAATTTAGAAACCCACTGAATAAAAAAAAGTGCTTACGATGTTGACTGTTTCTCATCTTCGTTGTCTTTTTTTTGTTATTGTCGTCTGTATACGAGAAAACTTTTACAAGACATCGGATTAATTTGATAAAAATAAATAAAGTTTTTGAAAAACGACACAAGGCAAAAAGAAAAATTAATAGAAAAAAATTGTACAAAAAAAAAATTAGGAAAAACTTGTTAATAATAATTTTTTGATAACTAGATTTGATAGTTAGTTTTTGTTTTGATACACACGACACATATTTTACTTGTTAAAATTAAATATGTTTCTTAATTTTAGATTTTAATTTTAAATTAATCAGAAGACTGGGATGAGGATATCTACCAATAATTAGAAATAAATTAACCAGATATGAGTTTAGTTTTGCAGATGAATTGAGATTTATTTGAATAATTTATTTTAATAAAAAGTTCAGCTCGAGAGATTAGATAAGAAAATATTATAATGCAGATGGATGCTCTTTCTTTATCTTCTCATTTAATTTCAGTCCACGTGATGCCCTCTCGTTTCTTGAAGTGAAAGTCGCTCATCTTTCAATCATCGGTACCCTGTGTAAGTACCAAAAAGAATAGAGAATAAATAGAACACAAAAAATTTATTTAATTTGTTAAAAATTGCTTTTTTCTGGTAAACATTAATCTTCTGTGTTAAAAAATCATGTTTCACGTGAAATATTCAGCTATTTAAAGGTGCTGGAACGGGGCGCACAACAGTGGCGAAATATATATCAGACAATTAAAACTGAACAGCGGTCGATGATAATTCGATTGTGAGGTTTCAAAATGCACTCTGGAGATACTGCCGACAATAATGGGGGTTTAACGGTTATGGCATTATTATTATTATTTAAATCTTTTACTCGGGTGAACCCGGTTATACATCATAGCCACGGACTAAGTCAAGTAACTGATGAAATCAGGATGTTATTAGTTAATCTAATATGATGACTGAAACCCCCTGCATTAAATTATTAAATAATATATATGTATAAAATATTTGTCATAAGGACAACCGCTGGATTACGCCGGGATCGGGTGCTAATGTGAACATTTGCACCCGATCCCAGCGAAATCGCGGTAAAATTTCAGCCATAACCACGTCTC
>JAAAKG020095172.1:0-16133 GCA_010014905.2 Druon quercuslanigerum
CCCAGCGAAATCGCGGTAAAATTTTAGCCATAACCACGTCTCACTACCGTGAGATAGGCGGTTATATATATATATATATATATATTGGCAAAATTAAAAATTAGTTTTCATATAGATCCAAAAGTAATATATTCCAGTGATGTTATATTTTCTTCCTAATTTACTTGAAATGAAAAAGAAAACGTGAAAGTTCACTGGTTTCATTTACGCGCTCTGTTTCGAATTCGGCATAATTACTGCGGCTGCCGATTGCACGCGCATATGATAGGAGAGTGCACATGTGTGAGCAATGAAGTATATTTAACATAGGCCAGCGCACGTCACTTTTTGTTACAGAAAATTTATTTCGATCGTCGCTGGAATTGGACAATTTTTATTTTTAACTTGTCTTTTTCAATAGAATATCCCTGCATTGTTAATAACCCAATATTTATTTAACAAACGTGAAAATTACCACTTTCTAAACTAATGAAGAATTTAAAAATGAATTGCAAAAATAATTAGAAATTACCTAAAAGACGATATATATAACTGCAATTTTATGAAGACGCGTATTTCTGAAGATTCCATATTTAAAACTTCCGGGAATTTCTTCATACCTGGAAAAGACAAAGAATTGAGTTTTGGTCGGGAATTTTACGAATAATAATTAGAAAAATCTATCCAATCACTTAAAATATTACAAATTTTATATCACAGGATAATTTAATGCAATTTTAAATAATATCTTTCTAGCACTTCTTTTTTTTTTGGTTGAGAAATTATTTTTAAATTTAAATAAGGTTCAAAATAAGCTTTAAAAACTTTTTCGATACAAAAGACTTAGTAGTTAAAAAAATTTAAATGCCCGCTTTAAATTATATAAACTATTTTCAATTTTAAAATAACTTCAAATTTTATTCAAATATTGTTTCAGTCTAAAATATTCCGGTTTTAACCCATTCAGTTTGAAATTTTTTAAGTAAGGAAAAGAACAATTGTTTGATATTTAGCACTATTTGATTGTTCATTTACAAAGGCAATTAATTATAAAATAAATACTAAAAAGAAAAGAGATTTCGAATTTTCGAACTTAATTTAAAACTAGAAATTATTTGAAATAATATAAAACAACATTAAGATTTTTGCAGAGTTCGAACAACAAATGTTGACGATTTTAAAGAACTGTGAAAGGACCTTAAAAGATATTATAGGAAAAATCCGAATCATTATGAAAGAGATTTAAAAGCTTTAAAAAATTGAAATAATTTAAAAAGGTTTTAAAACAATTCAAACAAAATGAGGATTTCTGACGATTTTGAAATAAAATTTTTAATCTTATTAAGGATTTTGAAAAGTTTTGAAGCTCAAACATAAAGAATTTTTCTTCATATTTCTAGGGATTTTTTTATTTATTTTGACAAGATAATTTTAGGAGTATATTTAAAAATTGAAGTGTCTCATTGTCCTGAAATTCGAGATGAGTAGTCAAAATATTTTTCAGAAGTCTAGCTACGTTGTCCCGAAATTTCAGGCAGTCCATCCCATTTTCCAGGCCCGCTATTTTTTTGAGATGACTAGACGCAACCTTCAAAAACATTTTAAAGCAATAAGAAATTTTTATGTATAACTGACAATTGAACAATTATTGATTTGAAACTACTTAAAATTAATACAATTTAACTTTTAAGTTAAAACGTTCAGTAAAAAAAAATTTAATCGTTCAATTTTTAATGTTGCCTAAAGTGACATAATTGTGAAAATTTACAAATTTATTGATTCTTATTTCAATTTCAAACATATAAAAACGATAACGTGGTTTAATATTTTTGAACTTAATTTGAATCTTTGAACTATAAAATGGATACAAGTTTAACGCTTTTTCTTTTGCAGTTTAACTACATTTCATTAAAAGTAGTTTCATTGAAAAATATTAATAGCTTTAATATTATATCTGTAAATTATTGAGCATTTAAATTTAAAACATGTTTAAACTTTAATTTTAAAAGCTTTAAATTCAAGAATTCCATTTGGAGTTATTTAATTTGTAGTTCAGTTTTTACTGCTTAATTCAAATGAAAAAAATTGTTTTTTGTAGAGTTCGGATTTTTTAATTTCATTGATCGTGAACAATTTTTCCAGATTGGGAAATTACTGACAATTTTTTGCCGTCACAAAAACGACCACCGTGAACTTCCCTTTTTTCTGCATTAAATTAACATCTTTGTCTAAAAAAATAATTTTTTGATTTGCTTTTGCAGCGATTTGTGTTGCGTGAACAGAAGTTTTCACATATTGTGAAATTTGAAAAAGTTGCTGGACGTGACAAAGATGAAGATTGATTGTTGACAAAATCACAGACCCTACAGTTGTTTTTTCCTTTTTTGCAGCTTGCGTACGTGCACACTGCAACGGTCGTATACTCGTATAATAAGTACGTGAGCAAGCACGAATATACCAGCATTTTTTCGAGACCAGCTTCGTGCCTCCAATTCAGTAACGCGACCACGTATGCATATTCACTAGTGAGCTGAATATTTTCATGATAATTCGGCTGAAATTACGAATTCTTAGCAAAAGCCGGAGACTTGCCGCTCTATACCTGAAGGAAGAAACTTCATTTTCATTTTATCAGTATATCATTCACAACGCTACGACTGGGCGTTGTCCGTTCGATCTTCATCTACCTGCTCGCTCTATCCCCTCTGCCCAACATCCCCTCATGAAGCAAAGTGATCACTAGGTGCTGTCGCCGATTCTTGCCAGTAGAAGGGTCATTTCTACTAATTAAGAATAAAATACTACACATTATTTTTATTATTATTATTTATTTTATTCAAAAATTTTACTCGGGTGAACCCGCTAATACATCCATAGCCACGGACTAAGTCAAGTGACTGATGAAATCAAGATGTTAATAGTTAATCTAATACGATGCTTGAAACCTCCTGCCATGATGCTGTATGTATACAATTACGAGAGGCCGCGAGCGTTGGAGGTGACAACAGTCACCTCTGGATGCTCTCTTAGAGCTACCATCTGCCCCTCCACAGGTTTTTAGTCGCTTGTTTCCTGATGGTCAAGAAAGTTTCTTACAATGCGACAGGTGTTTAATAAAACCGCCTTCTGAGCTGCTGCCAATGCCCTTCTGACTTCTAAATGTTCAAGATGTTCAGTGCATCTTGCGTGTACAATGCCTGTAGCCGAAATCGCAATGGGATGAATTCACCTTATTTGAATTCATCCTTAATCATCTAGTCCGAAATCCATGTGGATATTATTGGAAAACTGCTTTATGACATCGATCACTTGCTGCAGTTTCTGGGCTGAACTAGCGTAGAGCTGCAGATCATCCATGTACAGAAGATGGGTGACTTGATGACCATCCTGATCATCATGAATTCCGAATCCATGAGACATGCTGTTTAGAATTTTGCTCAATGGGTTCAACGCTAAACAGAACCATAGTACGCCGAAGGAATCTGATTGAAATATACCCGTCTTAATGCGTATTCATGATCAAAATACTTGATTCTTGTACCCCAGAGCCTCATCGCATGACTTAGAAAGTCAACAATGCGTGGGAAGATCTTGTAAAGTTTTAAGACTTCAAGCAAATAGTCATGCGGCACGGTAGGAAAAGCTTGCTTGTAGTCAATGAATGCCATGTGTAAGTTCCTTTGATGCTTACGAGCTTGAGTCATGGCAAAAGTGTCTATAGTGACTAGATCTTTACAGCCTGGCGAGTTTTTACAACATCCTTTTTGCTCTTCTGTAAGGATGTCATTCTCGTCTCAGAAATTTTGTATCTGCATTATTGTACAAGATATAAGTTATCGAAAAAGAGTATTTGAACGCGTACACAGCGTCGGAGATTTCTTCAATCGCTCATCCTGTAAAATTTCACTTTTGCCTAGTAGGTCCCTTTTGTCGGATCGCGTCACATATACCTTATCTGCAATAATAGCTATAAGACATTTATAAGTTGTTGGAAGACAAGCTATTGGTAAAATTCAGATGGATTTTGAGCATCTGGGTTTTCAGGTTTCATATGCGTAGTACCCTGGAGCATAAAGCCTGACATTAGATCGGGCTGTTCAATCATGTTCGGAAAACACTTTGCCAACGCATGATGCACACTCGTCAGGTACTTGTACCAGAAGTAGTGCACCATGTCCGGGCCTGGAGCTTTCCAGTTACTTGCCCTTTTTAAGACCGCTGAAGGATCTAAAGCAGTGATGTTTGTCAGCTGCATTTCAGAGCTATTGCCTGCCCTTTCTATTTCCAGTTGGAACCACGCAGTATCCAAATTGCATCTGCTCAGTTTTCCCCAAACACCCGACCAGTAGTTATTCATATCTTCCAATTGATGGACTTCGGTGTCTTTCTGGTTATATTGCTTTACAGTCATTTCACGGTAGAACCTTCTATCATCTTTCTGAAAGTTTCGATTTTGTTGCCTTCGTGCACTACTTTTCCTGTATCGACGCAGTCTGGTAGAAAGAACATCAAGTCTTTGTCGTTGGAAATCCATAGTCTCATCCAATATTGATGGTGTTAATGTCTCGATGTGCCGAGAGTGGATTATTTTAGTAACATGGTTTCTCGTTCTATTTCCTTTTTTAAATTAAGTTAATCGACCCAATTTGCATCTTACTTTGCTGATATCCATATTCAACCTGATCTTCCATGGTGGATCTAGATTCCTTGCTAGAGCAAAAGCTGCATTTGCAGGCATAGTTATGCGGCCCAACGTTCTAATGGTTTCCACAGCTGCACACTCTACAAGAGTTTGCACCTCTAATGCAGTTTCTGTTACGTTAAAATGCGTAGGTAAAACCTTGCTGTTGAGGTGTTCTATTAGTACACGCAAATCATGTGTGATGTTCGTTTTGGGCAGAGAATGCCTTAGTGTTGGTTCTAAATATCTGAACTCTAGTAAAGCATGAACGAAATTCCTTTCAAGGTGCTGTAATTTTTCTCGGATTACACTATCTACATCAACATTATTAATATCCGGATCTTGTTCTAATGGATGCGGTACATGATGCTCACTATCCCTAGCACCTATGTCTTCACCTTCAATCAAGTTTTCGTTGTCCACATCTTCCAAGGGGAGTTCATCAATAGGAAGCTGCTGTTCCACTTCCATTTTGATAGCAGCTATTTCAACAGCCGAAAGCAATCCGTTTATAAATATTAAGCATTTTTGATCAGCCAGATTCTGCTCATTTATTTTTATGGCTAGTTCTGGGTATTTAAGTAAGAAGAATCTATGATGAAATGTGAAAGAAATGTGGGCAAAGTGTGTGGAGACACACTTTGCCCACAATTCTATGCCAAAAAATAAAGGCGTATAACATCTCTGTTCATATGGTATGTCCATTTATGTTGCTTTCTTGGTTGCTGAACCTCTGCTTCTGCCTCTGTTAGTATAAGGCCTTCCACCTCTGCAGGATGTGCTGGTGTTGGGTCATTAACAAGTTGAGGAAGAACATCTCTTGCCCCTGCTTGACCGTGTGACGCCGCTTCTTCTAACTGATATTCATTGCCGTCGTTTTTTCCACGCCAAATCAACCTGTTGCTTAATCTCCATTGCTCGGTCTTCTGTGATGTGCAGATCATTACTGATGTCATTCGCTTAGCGATAAGATGTCTTAGTGCGACTTTCTGTATATTAGGATACTTTGCAGCAAATCTCGTTCTTAAATTGTATCCTTTTTCCATTTTTGTTTGAAACTTCACACTTTCGTAATAGAGACGCACCAAGTCCTCTTTCATTGTGGTATCCCACTGAATGCTCTCCCACGGTATTTCTGTCGAGGTGATTGGCTGTAAATAGCTAACGCTAGCCAAAGCGTCCTCAGCAGGCACAGTTGATGTTCCAGTGCTTACCGTTTGTCCCAGATGTTCTTGCTGGGCAGCTGTTTGACTAGTGATATCTGCTTGAACATCTCGCAGCTCACCATCATCACCATCCCGCATGCTGTGGCCCCAGCGGCGGCTCCAGGGGCGCCCCGACGATCCTCAGGAAGCGACAAGCGTTTCAATATCTTTAGTATACTCTCCATAATTTATAGGTTTTTGTGTTCTGCTTAGTCCCTTTCCTCTTCGTTATCTGCCTGCCTGGCATGGGAAACCTTGTCAGTAGCAAAACAATGTACTGCAATGAACTAGCGATAATTGTTATTTAAGTAGGATCCTTCGATTTATTGATCTAGGACACTTTTACGCTTTGCGCTGATGCTAACATGGAGAATGATAATTTGGCAGACCCCCTCATTAGTCCAAAGGTCCCTTTGCTGGCAAGGATCGTTGACAGCGTCTGGTGATCCCTCAGTTACATGAGTGTAATTTTGTTGAAAAATCATTTTTTAGTTGAAAATCCATTATTTTGGGAGAAAAAATATTTTTTCGGGTTATGCAGGAAATTCGTATTTTTAGCATGAAGAGATAAAATTTTTTTCATTATTCACTGAAGAATCTTTCTTGGTTAAAAATTCAAATTTTTTGTTGAAAATCCAACTTTTTGGTATTAAAATTAGCCTGTTATAGTTGAAAATTCCTTTCTTTCTTGTTTTACAATTAATTTTTTCAACTCAAAATTTAATTCTTTCATTTGTGGTTCATCATTTATTTGTTTGAGTTGAAAACTCAGCTATTTCTTTGAAAAGTGATATATATTTATAGATATATATAGATAGATATATATTTCTTACGTAACTTCTGGATGACCCCTTATACAATTATGAATAGCTGTTGTCACTTTTTTAGTTTCAGAAACTGAAGGTCAAATTAGTTAGACAGCTATTTTGTATCAAAATTCAAAAAGTTATAGGATTAGGAAAATTATTGAACCCTTTTTTCAAGATTTGAAAATTCTATGTACGGCTATTCATAAAATTGAATATTCGAAAAATTTATTTTCCTGACATTTTTCGATAAAAAGGAAATTCTTAGAGTTATAGCGTTTTCAAAATTCAAAATATAAATGAAAATTAAAATTGTAAGACAAACGACGCACGATAAAAAAAGACAAGAAAAGAGAAACGTTGATTTTTAGTAGCCCTACAGGATTATCATAACTTTTGAATTTTTTTGAAAAATCGAGAAATCAAATTTTACTAGAACCAAAAATAAGGAAAAATAAAAAATTCCATTCTGCAGTCAAACTTTGGGAAATACAAAAAAGGATGAGTAGAGAAAAATTCTGCACTTAAAAAATATCTACAATTTTGTTTTAAACCATTTTTTGTAGAACTCGTAGTTTTGAAAGTAAACAAATTAATTTTATAAAGAAACGAGTTAAGCTGGAATAAAATGTTTATTGTTCGTTTTTATACATCAAAGAAAACTTTAGGGCGAGCAGGGATAATGAAAAATTGGTCAGAGTAATTCTGGGATTTTCGAAATTGGGATTTTGTATAGCAAACTGAGTTTCTAGTAGAAAAAGGACTGAAGTTTCTGTATAATTTCAGTAAATTTGTTCTGATTTAGGTAGCTAGAAGTATATCTCGGATTCCAATCCACAGAAAACAAAAACTCGATCTCTGTCTAATTTATTATACAAATAGTAGAAACTCAATATAATATTGATTGATATAAAAAGTATAAATTCAAGTTTTATTTAAGTTACCAAAACTTTGTCAATTGTATAACAAGGAAATCTGTTTATGACCTATTTATTGAATATGGTTCAAAAATAAATGTTCTAAATTATTTTACATGATTTTATTTTATTTTGGTTGTTGTTTTATTTGATTTTTAAAATATTCTGTAACGAATATTCTCGATTTAAAAATAATTCGGGTTTAAACGCATGATTCTCCATCTTATAAACCGGCGTTACTCAAAAAACATTGTCTTCATTTTTTAATTTATTAATTAAGAATGTTTGAAAGTATAATTTGGAATACTTTAATTTGCAGAGTTCAGTTTTAAATAATTTTATTTTAAAATTGGTTAATTTAAAGAAAAAGAGGCAAATATCTCTATCAGATTTAAGCAGTCGCCTTTAATTAAAGAGTAAAAAAAGTAAAAGGCATTATTCTCATAAAGAATGTGTGATTACATAATACTTGCAGAATTGCAGTATATCTGCTATTCGTTATCGGTAGCTTCGAGTTTATTACTGTTTCAAGGCAGTTGCAGACCTGATAAAAGAGACTTGTTAGTATTGTACTTTTTGTGAGATCAGGAAGGGAGGAAGTTTATACTCGATTCATGCTATCACTTCGTACTTTGTCGTATTCAGCTGCTGGTAGAGTCTCTAGATCTTACAATTTCCCGACTCTTTGTGTCTGCGTGATTCGCATAATTATTATATTTGAAAAACAACTGTAAATTAAGCACCAATAAATCTTCAAAGAAACGTAATTTACTTTATTTACATCAATTAGCAGACTTCACACTCTTTCCACTATTTCCCTTGTCTTACCCTTTTGCTCTTTTTTCCGCCTAAGTGTATGCTGAATTAATAGAACATAATACAAAAATCTAACTATTTTTTGTTGAAGTCTCCTATTATATTTTTTTTGTCATACTTGTCCTCTTTTGGTTAAAAATTCACCTTGTTTCATTTCATCAATTTACTTTTTCGAAAATTCGTTTGTTTTTTTAGTTGAAAATGAATTTTCTTAAAAGAAAGTTTTAATCATTCATTTTTGACTGAAAATTGATCGGTTTTTGATTCCAGTGGAGCTAGAGAAGTATTTTTTCACAACTTAAGAAGAAAACTCATTCTTTCCACAATATTGACCTGATAACATGTAGGGAAAAATGACTTTATAACATCAATTACAAATGCTTATGAAAAGATCTGTTCAGCCTTGTAACATCGAAAAATAAGTATTGATCGTTTTCAGCTGAAAATTTAAATATTAAATTATTAATAGATAACTCACCTTCTTTGGTTGAAACATGAACTAGTTTCTTAAAAATTCAGCTCATTGGTTGCATATTAAACTATTTTGTCGAAAATTAATTTTTTAACTGAAAATTTTAGTATTCTATTTTTGTTTGGAAACTGATCGATTTTACTTAAAAGCTCGTCTTTTTCGTTAAACTAATTAAAAAAATTTTATTAAAATTAATACAAATTTATATGAAGTCATTTGCATAAAAGGTCATATACAGGTCAGAATAGCAGTGTGCTTGAAAACGCAAAGTATTTTCATTTCTTTAAATCGTATCCAATATTCACAATTAAAGTAATAGTCTACAATTCTATGATTGAATTGCTTTTACGATTAAAGTGCAACGTGTGGGCAAAAAAATACTGCTAAACTTATTTTGATTTTGAGTAACAGGAATATTGTAAGTGATTATCGTGAATGCGAATGAAATTTTATATACACGCTTAATTACGTTTTCACATGTTTGAGATATTAACTTTAATATACATTAAAATTTAAAAACCTCCACCTGCTTGATTGAATATTTAAATATTTCGTTGAAAATTAGTTATTTTTGGTTAAAAATTAATCTTTTTTCAGCCGAAAATTCAACTTTTCGGCTAAAAACTGAACCACTTTGTTAAAAATTCATTTTATTAGTTAAAGATCCATCCCTTTGTTTAAAAATTGAACTATTTCGTCAAAATTTCGATTATATCGTCCTTTTGGATTGAAAACTCGTTTTTTTTGGTAGAAAATTAATCTTCTTGTTTCAAAGTTGATATTTTTTGTTAAAAATTTAAACGTGGTTAAAATTTTATCTTTGTCGTTGAAAATCCAAATTTGTTTAAAAATTCATATTTTTGGTTGGAAATTCAAATTTGTTTAAAAATTAATCTTTTTGGTTGGAAATTCAAATTTGATTCAAATTCATCTATTTTGGTAGAAATTTCATCTTTCTTGGTTAAAATTGCAACTGTTTGTTTAGAAATTAATCTGTTTTTGTTGAGAATTCAACTATTTCCTTGAAGATTCGTCCAACTAGGTTATTAAAATATATTTTAAAAAATGCATTTTTTGTTGAAGATTCATAATTTTAGTTGGAAAATTGCCTCTTTGGTTGAAAAATTATCTATTTTGTTGAAGGTTCGTTTTTTTTGTTCAAAATAAATTTATTATCTGAAAATTTTTCTATTCGATTTGAGGATAAAACTTTTTTTTACTTAAGAATTCATCTAGTTTTGTGAAAAATTGTGTATATTATTAAAAATAATTATTTTTGGTAGAAAAATAACCTTCTTTATTCATATTTTAAACTCGAAATTAAACTGTTTGGTTTAAAACTCAACTATTTGGTAGAAACTTCTTTAGCTCTAAAAATCTAAATGTTTAATTAAAAATTAATCTGGTTTTGTTAAGAATTTAACTATTTTGTTGCGAATACGTCTTTTGTTTGTTGAACTGACCTACTCAGTTAAAAAATAATTTTTGTTGTTGTTTGAAGATACATAATTATAATTGAAAATCTCTTTCTTTCTTTGAAAATTTAACTATTTTGTTGGAAATTTATCTTTTATGGCAGAGAATTAATATTCTTGTTTGAAGATTATTTTTTTGTGTGCAAAATTTAAGTAATTTGTTGCAAAATTCACGTACTATTTTTACATTTAATTTTTTTTGGTAGGAAATATTTTTTCTTGGTTGAAAATGAACTTTTTTATTGGAAATTCAACCATTCGACTATTTTGTTGCACATTAATCTTTGAAGATTTCAAATTTAAATATTTGGATAACAATTGAACTATTATATTTTTTTGAAAACTCGTTATATCTGCTTAAAAACTCAACTGTTTGGTTGTAAATGCAACCTATTCCAACCAGATTCCACGGTTTGGAGATCATTTTGGGCTGTGAAGTTGATTTTATACTAAATTGAAAAAGCAACTAAGTTATTAATTTTAATTTCCTTTTGCAGAAAGTAGGTCCAAATTTTTGGCTTAGGAAAATTCGAAAAAAACTTTTCTATAGGAGAAAAAAATAATGTTAAAAATGACATGTATAAGCAATTATTAAAATGTAAAAATTTTTGTTTATAAAGAAAAGGAAACGCTACATAAGTAAATCCAGTATTTCTTTTTACAAATTTTTTCTTTAATGGTTAGATTCGATACTAGATGCATTTTTTGTCTCTGATTAGCAACAGTTATTAGTACATATGCATTCAATTAATCGATTGAGGCCATTGATCGATTACGAAATTGTCATAAGGAGAGACCAGATAGGCCTGCGCCACTGGGTCTGGTTTGACTCCACTTCTCTTCTATTTACGACTGAAATTATTACAGAGAGGGAAATTCAAAAATATGATATTTTAATTTGTAAATTAAAATTAAGAAACATTTGTGTATTTTCTTATTAGAATGAGTTAGAGAAAAAGATAGCAGGATTTAGAATTTAAAAAAAATGAATAAAAATAAAATTTCTGACAAGCGGGTCGTTAAATCAGATGATTCATTGTTCGAGAATTATGCCGTTGTTGTGACCATTGAATCGATACTTTATCACGGATCGAATTTCACCAACTTGCATTTCGACAAGGCTAACGGAATAGTTGGACTCGCTGACCGCTCGCGCATGGTTCAGTTCCATCAGTAAAATGAGGAAATTGCTCGTTTCGCACCGGACAATGACGTTGAGAGCGACATTGTTCGTTAAGTACGCTGATATACCTTAATTGAAACAAGAGAATTCCCTGAAATGAGAAGAAAATTGAGAATTTAGAAAAAAGTATATTCTGATCCAAAAATTAAAATATTTATTTCGCAAGTTCTTTATTTGGTTTTGGATTACATTGCACAACAAGTGAAATTGCATTCTTTAATGATGATGAAAATGAAATTGCGGACAAGGAATGGTAAATTATAAAAGATTCTACATATAGTTTAGAATTTTGAAAATTGTTATAGAAAAGATGAAAAGAAATGAAATGTGCCAGTGGAAATTCTCCAGAAACCTTATTTAAATTTTGAAAAAAATTAATTGTAGCATTTGAAAAATGTATTTTTCTTTAACTGCTTAGATTTTTAAATTTGCTGATTATAAAATGTAAATTCAGATTTAATGGTAAATACTTAATGCAGGTGAGTATAGGAAAGGCGGAAATTTACAGAAAATTGCGGGGTTTTATTTTTGAAGCGGGAATTTTTTGATGATTCATATACGTGGTAGGTGGGAAACATCCTTTGTTTGTTAAATGACGTTATTTTTACCAAACTTTCTGGCCAAAACGATTGAGAGGCTATTTTGGAAAGTCAGGGCATTCAGAAATAGTCAGATTATTCAAGAAACATCAGGGAAAATCCGAAGAATCGCGCCAGACAGTTTTCGATAAAATGAAGTTGAAGTTATTAGAATCTGTATGATTACTGTCACAAAAAGTGTTTCAAATAAATGTAGAAATAAACATTTTTTGAAATTAACTTAATTGATCTCCTAGATGTAACTTTTTTTATTCTTCGGTAACAGAAATTGAAATTAAAAAGGAAGATCTTAATGAAAAAATACGAAGTATATTTTTAGTTGTTTTTAAGAAAACTATTATTTTCATAATTTTTGGTTATTTTCACAGATGTGAATCTTTTACTTTTGAACGATAAAACAATCTTGCAAAAATATTCTTTTTTAAACACATACACATTTATACCATCAAATACGTTTCTGTCATAAAAATCTGTAAAAAATTGATGTGCCTAGAGATAGTAAAAAAATGTAAATACAGAAAATTTGCAGAATACTGAAGGTGCTTCGCTTATGAAAACCCAAAAAAATAAATTGAACATGTTTAAAGAAGCAAAAACAGAAAGCAAACTTGTTTTCAAGAAACTCACTTTCATTGGGTTTTAATTTTTTTAGCGAAGTAGCTGTAAAAATTATATTTAAATACTTTCGAATTTCTTACGGGTAAAAGAGAAACATTAGAAAAACAGATAAGAAGTTGAAAAAAATGAAAAAAAACCACTGACCTTTGCATTTTTTATTTGAATTATCTTTCCTTTTAGCTAACCTTAAACAATATGATGAAAGGCATCAATGTCATGCAAGACATGAAAAGCGCAAAGAAAACCAGTCTGCGGTGCTTCATTTTCAGTTTTGACATTTTTTTCTAGCTAGAAATAAAAAAAAAATCTTTTGATTACCTAAGTCCTAAAAAGTTTAACTAATAAAAATATTCGAAAACAACTTTTGCTAGAACGTATTGCTAGAAAATATATCATTTTAAAATCCACAAGATGACAATTTGAACAAGACGTTTCGTTTCCGTTTTGTATTCTTTTAAATTGTCTATTTTTTCTAAAGTATTTTAATAGATAGAAAACCCTCAAACATACAAAGTATTCTTTAAGCGGAGTTAGATAAATATATATATTTTTTTAACCCTCAACTCAGAATTGTACAAATGTTCTCCATCTACGTTTTTTTATTTTCCAGAGATATCCAACTTTGTAGCGAATTTTTAGTATCTGAATGTCCTCACATGTATCAGAAGAAAATCTCGTTACATTTTAAAGGTATTATTTAAAATTTGTTGCTAAAAAAGGGTCTGTTAAACAAAAATTACCTTTCGTCGAGCAATATATTACATAAAAATCGTTCTAGATAAGAGTAGATAAATTATATAAGAAAGTAATTTTAAATTTTCAAAAATTTCACGGGAATTGTACAGGAAATGTCTCCGTTGGACACCCTGCAATAGTAAAATTAATTTATCTTATATAATTATATACATTTATAGAATAAGTGTATTGGCTCCATAATTTATTATATGTAGATGGAGACTCTATATAAGAGAGACTTAAGAGGACATTAAACCAAACCGTTATTGATTGAAAATTTCCGTTTATGACATTATAAATGACTTATAATTAGCAGGTTGCAGAGAAGTTATGATAAACTAGTTATCAGAAAGTTTCCAGACTAAAACTTCTTTGTTTAATCTTATATATTAAAGTTTCATGAGCTATATAATAATAAAGTTTCAGAATAACTCTACAGGCTAAAAAGTATATGCTCAGAGTTTACGACAAACATCAGAGAATATTAGCATTAGGATGCAGCAGGTGTGCGAGAGAATAATTTTAAAACAATAATATCACACCATTAAGAGAAAAATGGGGGGAAAAAAGTTTCTTTAAAGAAAATTTTAATTTTGTAGGATATTAAGGAAAGGTAATGAAAATTGGCAAAAATTATTATTATTTTCAAGCATAAGGTAACCTTTAAAATCATCTATGCTCTCATAAAAGTTGGAATTTCTTGTTATTTCAAACCCAATTTCTATGAAATTTATAGAAAATTCTTTATAATAGTATAGATTTTTTTTTAGAATTCCATTTTATTATTTTCCTACTTTAGTTATAATATAAAAATGTATTATTTCCCAGAAACAAATTATGGTGCAAGGGGATTGGCTTAGTAATAAAATAAACTGTTTAAAGAATCTGATAAATTACCAATTTAACAATTTCAATGCTACTAATGCTTATGAATTATTTTTAAATCGCATTTACTTTCAAAAAACAAAATTAGAAAAAGCTTCGAACAAATAAACTACACTGCAGTCCTCTATCTCGTTCGTACAATCTCGGGACTCGGCAAACCATAAGCAATCAGAGCCGTCTGAATCATTTCTGTTGGAGTTTCGTCTTAAAAATATTTTCTTTTTGTATTTTTTCTATTTTGATTTTATATGGTCATAATGAGCGTGCAAATGTTTGTGCTCGAAAATCAAGCTTGATAAAAGTACTATTTTTTACGAATTCATGCACACACATATATCAGGGTGGTCGTTTTAATCGAAAAAATCCTAGTCATTTCTCAGTTTTTTCTCGGTTCGCAAACATCTTTCATGGTCAATAAATCAAAAATTCGAACTCTAAGGCTAAGCATTTTTCCATTGGAAGTAATAAAGCATAAAATGCAAGGTAGCAACACATTCCAATTGAACAAGTTTAAATGAAATGCAGATAAACTGCAAAATTCGAATTTTTAACTTTGATAGATTATAAAGTTCAAACATTGACATTAAACACTAAAAATATAAATTTCTTTTGAAGCGCCTGTTTTAAAGCACCTGATTTCACTTCTTCTAAAAGCTTATTTTTTTCTTGGAAAGACAAATGTTTCCTCTTTTTTTCTTCAGACATTTTTGTAACGCGCGGAAGAAAAATCACTGAGTGATTGAAAGCTAACTGAAGCGAATGGCCTGCGACATTTTTGAAACTGATTGAAGCAGACGACACGATGAACCGCAGAGGGTACGGCCTGCTTTTTCCATACACTCTGTGTTGTTGAGGAGTTATTCCGCTGACCTAGCGGCGACACTCTCTTGTCCCCTTGTACCACCTTGTCCTCTATAACGGGAACTTTTCTTGCGGGACTGCAGTGTATACAAAACTGTAGCACGTGCCTTTGTAGGAGTGAAACATCAAAAATTAAAATTAAAAAGTACGTTTTACGATATTGTATTAAATCGTCAAAATTCTCGCTTTCAAGTATTACAACTTTATATCAATACTTTCCATTATCTCAGGGTGTCTAGCGAATCCGAAAATTTAGGAAAGCTCCTGGAATTTATTTAGGATCAGAAATTTTTTTCTAGCGCAAAATATACATTTTTCTACTTTGCCTTCTTTCTATTCTTCAGTTGAGAATTAGAGAAAGAGAGAGAGAGAGAGAGAGAGAGAGAATATGATGAATTGACTTATCCTACATGATAACATCAAAGTTTTTCGAACTGATTGATTTTGGATTGATGTTAAGTTATTTTAAAGTTAATTATTTTAGAGTTAATATTATTTTCATAAATAAGTTGAAAGCTATACAAATTCTCTATAAAAGAAGCCAGGATGAAGACTTTTTGTCAATTATTTAAGAAGACATTGCAAAAAAAAGTTTTAATTTCAATGGTTCCTTAAGACTAATGCATTTAAGGTGCAATTAATAATGCGTTCTTAAAAATTCAATGCATTTAATTATAATTTTATGTTATTAAATGCTACATATATTTCGATTATGGAACTGTCACTATTACTAGGACATTTACCTTAAAAAACATTTTACAAATTTGCTAGAAAGGAGTTGAAGCCACAAAAAAGTTTTGTTGAATCATAGAACGTTGAACAGAACAGGTCTTAGCAATGAGGAAATAAATAGACGAATAGATGATTACAGACTCAAAAAGAGGATACTCAAGAGACTAAT
>JAAAKG020095183.1:0-16133 GCA_010014905.2 Druon quercuslanigerum
TACTTTGGATGCGTGCGAAGTCTACTGCAAGCGATAATATGAGGATACCGATTTAACCGATTCATATAAATATATATAATATATTGATTATAGCTTATTATTTAATTAAATATTAATTCAACAGTTGAATTGTTAACAGACGATTCTTCTACAAATCAACTTTTGCATTTTCAACTGTACCGAAAATTCCATGATGCTAACCAGCGTCAAAACATAAACTAAAATCAGCGTCAACTAATTCTAATTTTCATCTTTTGATTGCAAGGGACATATCGTTGGGATCTCTGAAGGGCGTAGATTCCAAATATAATATTTTTAATTTGCTGGCAAGGCTTGGCAGAGCGCTCTAGCTCACTGAGCGATGTAAGGGGAAGCGGAGTGGAGAGGGTAACTCGAACAGGTAGACGGCGACGAAATGGGCACTGCCCATCTTTTCTGCTTCTCCTACCCTTATTTCCCCTCACGTCTCACAATTCCCCTACCTTCATTTCCCCTTACTTCCCCTGATTTCCATACCTAATTGTATGAATTCTGATTTCCCCTCAAAAAAGCGAGATGGTCGGATAACCCGACTGCTTCTATAAGGGTTTTTCGCCATTACGTGGCACTATTGTGCCCCCCCCCCCAGAAAACCACCTAGTTTATGGAAGGCCCCTAAGTCAAGAGCGATAATCCTCCCTGGGAGGATCTGTCCCGTATAGCTGTGCAGTATTCCAGCCAAGGTGAATAATAAGGCTCGTGCGGAATTTATCCACGTTGGAATGGGACTTTTATGCATTTCGCCGCGGTGATACCTCGCGAACGTCCCGCTCTCTGTCGTCGGTCGATCTCGTTGTCAGATACCATTTCTCTTTTAGGCGAGGTCGATAGAACGCCTTGTTTCGGTGCAAGGGAAGAGCCGGATCTCTTGAGTAATGCGAAGTCATGAGAAACCGCGACGTTGATCAATAGAGCAATTGTGAATCAATTACTCCGTTTAAGATATGAAATTTGTACGCTTGTTGTCCCCACATAGCGGCGAGATCGCGGTATCTTTGATGGAAGAGCGTGTCGATGTCTATTACAAACTTTATTTGGTAATGTACTCGTAAAGATGTGACATTCTTCTTGGTTCGCTTATTTTTATTCGTTTACAGAAGAAACTGGGTGTAGGAAATGTTACAGGTAATAGGTAAAACGGCGTAACATCCAGCTGGGTAATTGATGAAGGGCTAAGCTTGATATGGCGAATCGAAGATTCTCCGCTTGTATTTGCTAGATGGCAGCACGTTACATACGCAATAACTGGCTGCAATCTAGCGGAGTCTAGCGGAGAATCTACGATTTACCATGGCGAGTTTACCCCTCCATCCTTAATTAGCGGCCGGCCTTAAACTACGTTACCAATTTTGGGTTTTTTGACACTCTTTGAAAAACGCATTCCCCCACTCCTCCGAAAGAAACAGCTGCAGGCCTGAGGAGGCATGTCGGTTGGATAAATATTTGAATTTTAAACTAATATAAACAGTTTTCAACCATATATGGGAACCAAAAAAGACAACATTAAAAAAAAGTTGAATCCTCAACGAAAACTGATTAATTTTCTAACCAAAAACATGAATTTTCAACAAAAAATACGAATTCTAAAAAAGTGCATTTTTTAACATATTGTTGAATTTTCTAGCCAAAAAGGCAAACTTTTAACAAAACAGATGAATTTTCATAAAAGAAAAAAATTAATTTACATCCAAGCAGATAATTTTTTAAAACAAAAAGATTAATTCTTATTTAAAATGAGAAAGTTTTAAATCAAATGGACATATTTTAAACAAATAAAATTTTTTTAGTCGAAGTAGAAGAAAAGCTTATCGAAATTGTTGAAGTTTGAAGACAAAAAGTTTATTTTTTCTAACAAAAAGACCAAATTTGATATAAATGTTCTCTTTTCAACCAATAAAATAATTTTTCAACAAATTAGTTGAGCTTTAATCCAATTAGTTAAATTTTCAACCAAAGAAATGAATTTTCAATCAAAAAGATGAATTTCAAACATATATATACTTGATATTTTAAATAAAACCTATTTTTAATGCATAATAAAAAACAATTTAATTTAACTAAAAATACGAATTTCAATAAAACAGCTGTATGTTTAACAAAAAAAACTCAATTTTCAACGAAGAAGATTAATTTACTACCAAAAAAAGTCGAATTGTTAACAAAGTTCACGGATTTTAATCAAAAAATTAAATTTTTAACTAAAAATAGGAATGTCCAAACAAAAATGAAACAAATATTTAACAAAATATTAAGTAATCTAGTGCAAATTATAACAAAATAGGGAAAGTTTCAACAAGACTTAAATTTTCAATCACATAGTAGAATTTTTATCCAAAATGGGAATAATTCTGAATCAAAAACATAATAGTAGTCTTTCTAACCCAAATTCAAGAACTTTTAAACAAAAATGGTTAGACTTTTCTATTGGATTGCCGGGCCTGCTTTCATAAAGTTCGCAAACTTTGTTAAACATTATCATCAGGAAACGTATTAATCGTTATATAAGTTCCTAAAATTACTTTCACTGGCACCCCCTCCCCCCAAGTTTCTTTAACTGTTTTCAACCGTAGTTTTTGGCACGATCCCCTCCCCAATCCAAATTGGCAATGTGGTTTATAGGCTGTATCTCACGCCATAACGTGCTGCCGTCTAGCGGAGCCTAGCGGAGAATATTTTATTCGCTATAGCAAGCTTACCTCTCCACCCATTACCCAGCTGGATGTTACCCCGTTTCGCCCGTTACTTACAACACACTTTTTCTGTGTTGTTCCTTTTTAAGAATTGCTCAGACGCTGAGAAATGATGTAAAAAGTGCCTGTATTTAGAATTGTTCTATATTAGTCCGAAGATGTTGAAACATTTACAATCTTAAGACATGATCTTCGTGTTTTAAGAGCCAGTAAACAAATCTCATCTTCCATCTTGAGATCTTTTTGCCCCGGGTTTTATTTTTATACCAGAAGTCCATAAACCCCCTCTTATCGTGGAACTGTAAAATCGCTTATCTTTTCATTCTGCCGATATTTTTTCTTTAAATCCTCTCGATTTTATTTCTCGCGAGTTTCGATGGCTGAGGGGTATCCCCGTGAACCCCACCTGAATGGAGAAAGGTTAGGCCACTCTCCATACGAACGCGACCGAAGTGCTCGGCCACTTCCAGATATGATCGTCGTAAAGTAAATTACCGACGAGGCTCTTGTGTGGGAGTAAATTACGAGAATAAATAAGGCGTAAACGACCGCGGGGAGAACTTTGAACCTCTTTAAGCCTAGGATTCCGAGTGTGGGCGCCTGTGAGTTTAGACCCTCACGAGTCCAGCCACGGTATCCAACCAATACGCGAGAGAAAAGTCCCGTATGTATTTTCACCTGAGTGTGTGCACCTGGCTAGGGGTGAGAGAGTGCCACGTATCTCACATACACTCACGTGCGAATTTGCTGGCGAGAAGCGTCGCGGTCACCTAAACCCATAATCGACAACCCACGACTAATCCACACCCAATATAACGACCGAGTGTATGAACTCTCGAAGGAAAATCTGGCAGGAAGAGAGACAAGCCTGATTTGAGGGCTAATGAGGTTGCAAATTAAACTGAATTTATAGTAGTCCTTTTACTATCTATTAATTTATGTTGGTTTTAGAGAATAATAACTGTCCGGGGTAGAAAAATGTATTGTTGCTCAAGGGGACCAACAGATAAAAATGGTAAAACTGGTTTAAAGAATGCGATTTCTATGCTTCAGTTTCTTCATTTTTAGACTGCACTGGTTTCAAAATGAATGCACTTTTTTACGTTTTAAACTTCACATCTCCAATATCTATGAGATTCCAAAAAATTAAAACTTTTAAAAATTTGTAAAACTATTTAAAATTAAGAAATTACTCAAATACCATAAAGTTTTACATGAATTTCTCTTGGGCATAAATCACAGAGCATAAAACAATCATTACTTTTATAATTATTACAAGTTTTTTATCGGGGTTTTTAGTCATACGGAAATGGTCATAAACAAAAGTTAACAGTAATCATTGTTCAAACAAATTGTTATGTTTTTTTTCGGAATCTGCCTACAAAGTTGAAGTTTTTTACAATTTTTAGAGTTCCATTGCACCGGGCCTACGTCCTTTTTCCCTTGGCACTCCCTCAAACTTAAAACCGTCCTATCTCAAGAATCCTCTTATATCCCTAAACCTCACCCATTCCTTTAGCCGTCTTTGGCCCTTTTGGCCGTCCTAATACGACAAAGCTCCTTCTTATCCCTCCGGACCCCTTATCCCACGAGATCACACTTATTCCTTGTAACCTCCTTTATCTCTCGGTACCCCGTCCGTTTCCGGAGACCCCCATTATCTTCCGGAACTCCCTCTATCCCATGGGACAAAATGTATAGCACGGAATTTATTGTATTCCTCGGGAACCCCCTGCACCACGGGATGCCACACGAATTACGAGATCCTCCCTTATCCCTTTGGAATCATCTCTATCCTATAGAACCAGACCTATCCCTAGAAACGTCCCCTATATCCCCTATATCATTATTCCCTTGGGACCTCATCTATCCCTCGAAAACATCCTCATTGAGCTCACAGGACTAATGGTTGTTATTGTGCATTGCTAAGAAGTTTTATTGGTCGTTGATAACCGTGTCTATTTTCTTTTGTGAAGGAGTTCTATTGATAGTTGCTCAGGGTTGTTGTTTCTTATAGCTACGGAGTTCTGTTGGTCCTTGTTCAAGGTTGTAATGACCGCTGCTAAGAATTTTTATTGTCTCTAGTTATGGAGTTGTGTTTGATGTTGCTATGGTTTATTAACACCCGTTGCTATGAGATGTTACTGATCGTTTCTAAGGGCTGCTATTGTTTGTTTCTGAGCAGTTGTACTGATCGTTGCTAAGTTTGGTTATTGATCGTTGCTAGATAAAGTTTCTAGGAGTATTTAAGAGACCGCTGCATAAGGATGTTAATAGCCGTTTCTAAGAGTTGTTAACAACTGTTAGTTATTAGCTGTGGGTTGAGATTTTTTATTGCTAACTGATTGCAATTATCGTTTTTAAAGGTTGTGTTTATCTGTTGCTAGGGGCTGTTATTAGCAGTTGCTTATGGTTTTTTTAAACTGTTGACAGAGATTTTTATTAATAGTTGCCAAGGGTTGTTATCAATCGCTGCTAAGGTTTCATACTGACTGTTGATAGAGCAAGTAATTAGCCTTTGATATGAGATGTTATTTACCGTTTCTAAGAGTTTTTATTGTCCTTCGTTAAAGTATTGTATTAATCATTGCCAAGGGTTCTTACTGACGAGTTGTATTAATAAGTGCTGAAAGTTGTCATTGATCGTTGTTAAGGATTTTTATTGTACGCTTCTATTCAATTTTATTGATCGTTTTTCAGGTTTGTTATTGACCGTTGTTAAGGGTTATTATTGTTCATCGTTAGACAGTTGTATTGATCGTTGCTCAGGGTTGCAAGCGAATGTTTTTAGCGGCTTCCAGGAGATTTTATTGGTCATCGTCATTAATAAATTTTAAGGGTTTGCTTATAACCGTTGCTGGAGGATGTTACTCACAGTTGCTAAGAGTTTGTTTTTGACCGTTGATAGGGAGTTATATTGACAGTAGCTAATTTTTTTTTAAAGTTGCTATGAGTTGACACTGCTTATTATCAACCAGATGCATTTATCGTTTTTACTGGTTGTGTTTATCTGTTGCTAGTGGCAGTTCTTAGCAGTTGCTTATGATTGTTTTTGCCTGTTGCTTGGGATTTTTATTAATATTTTCAAAGTTGCTATAGCAAGTAACTAGCCATTGCTCTGGAGTGTTATTAACCGTTACTAAGAGTTTTTATTGTCCGTCACTAAAGTATTTTATTAATCGTTGATAAGGGTTGTTACTGACTCGCTGCTAGGTAGTTTTTTTGATAAGCGTTAAAAGTTGTTATTGATCGTTGCTAAGAGGTTTTAATGTGCGTTGCTATTTAATTGCATTGGTCGGTATGCAGATTTGTTATTGATCGTCTTTAAGGGATATTATTGTCTGTCGCTAGACAATTGCATTGGTAAGGATGGTTAATGACTGTCGCTATAAAGTGGTTTTAGCGGCTTCTGTGGGTTGTTATTAAACATCGTTAGTAACCATTTTTGAGGGTTTGCTAATAAGCTTTGCTAGAGGATGTTATTGACCGTTGCTAAGAGTTTTTTTATGACTATTAGATAGTAGGTAAGATTTTTCATTGAACGTTTCTATGGTTTGATACATTTTATTACTAGCGTCGCTAGAATATTATAATACTTGTTGCTAAGGACTGTAATTGATTTGTTGCAAGGGAGGTTTATTGATAATTGCCGAAGGTTCTTATCAATCGTTGATAAAATTATTTATTGTGGATTTCTAGGTCGTTTTTCAGATTTGTTATTGACCGTTGTTAGCGATTATTATTTTCCGTCGCTAAGGGTAGTTAATAACTGTGATAATTTTGAATGGTTTGCTAATAACCGTTTCTAGATGATGTTATTGGCCGTTGCTAAGAGTTTATTTTTGACCGTAGCTATCGAGTTATATTCATAGTTACTAAGGGTTTTTACTGACTGCTGCTAATTGTTTTTATTAATCATTGCTATGGATTGATCGTCCCATAGTCCCAATATTATCTGTTTCTAAAGGATATTAACCATTGCTAATGGCTGTTCTTGACCGTTGCTGGCAATTTTTAATGGTAGTTGCTAAGGGTTGATATTGAGCATTCCTAGGTTTTTTTTTACTAAGTATTGCCAGTGCATGTTATTCATGAATGCTAAGGGTTGTTATTCACCGTGGCTAAAGAAAGCTGTTGCTGTTGCTAAGGGTTGTTATTGTCCGGTTCTAGTGGATCTGATTGATTCTTGAGTTGTTTATTTATTAAGATTTTTAATTACCTTACTATGGATCGTTAATGACCGTGGCTAGAGGGGTCTTATTGTTCGTTGCAATATTTTAATGTTGACTATTGCTAAAGGTTTGTCTTGTCCATTGCTATGGAGTTCTATTTATCAATGAAAGGGCTGTTATTGACTTCTTGTGTTAGATGTTATAGATCATTCCTAAAGGTACATGGCGCCTGCTTTGACTAATTTTTCAATTTTTTTTTCGTATTTTTAGTTCTACAGAATTAACTTAGAAAGTTGCGGTTTTTTATAAATTCGTTAACTTTTCTTCGGCTCTTTAGATATGAAAAAATAATAGTGAATAAATAATCAGAAGAAGAACTGTTGAAGCAGCATTTTATTTTTATGGTTTGATGCTTTCATGTTTGATCTTTTGCTTATATTTTGAAAAAATAATATAAGATAAACTAAGGGTAGCCACGGGCGTGATATTAAATAACTAAGTTATACTTTGATTAATGATATTTCAAATATTCAAAAAGATGCTTGTTTCAAGTTTGAACTGCATTATCCTTAGGCTCTTCACTTTTAATCAACCCCTTTTTCAGCCAACAAAAATTTGCGTAAAGAAATAATTTTAATTGGCTTTCAATTTTTTGTCATGCATAAGAATATTAATGAAAGTAAAAATAAAAAACTTAAATTTATTCTAATACCAAATCATTCATTATTCATTATTTACCCTCAATTCTTAACATCCATTTTGTTCAGTGAAATATCTGTTTGGAATCCTTGAAAAGTGGAGGAATTGCTAAACTTTCAAAGCACTTTATTTAACACTCTTGTAATCCTAATCATAAAATTTCTAGACATAAAGATAATCTTGTTCGAAATGATTTAGAGAGGTACATTGATTTCAATGTGTCTTGGAGGAGAATTGAGGAAAATAATTTGATCGAGATTCTGATATCGTTGAAGGTTGATTCAAAAGGCAATGAGAGTAAGGTGGGGGAGGGCGATAGTGAGCTGAGTATTATGGCAGTCCCCATCGACCATTCGCATGTTAATATCCGGTTATGCGTAAAGTATGGAGGCGTACGGTCGGTCAGTTTGCATGGAAACTAAGGCATTACCCTGGACCACCGGAGTCGAGCCACTCGTTAAACGGCCCTCATTGCCGACACCTTGGGAAGATCGTGATCCCTCCCTCCTCTCACCCTCTTGATCACGGTATTCCGCTTTATTCGTTCAACCTCTGCCCAACCTCCTCCCGAGGTCGGCGATTCCGTTTCCACGCGGTTATCCGGATTATTCCAAAGTGTTCGCTGAAATATGTACTCGTACTACCAGGATCAGCGCCTCCCTGTATGTCCCCAGCCGATCGTATCTGCGCGTTGGGTGGTGCTCGGCTATATTCTCCAACTCGATGTCCCATTCGAAATCAGCTTATGTAACATATTTTTCAAATCCTTGTAATTTCTTCCATACGACGCTACATCGACAAAGTAGTAGGTTCTTACCTTCCAATGAGAGCGCAATACAATTTATTTAACTGCAATTAGGAAAGAAACATTTCAACATGAAATAATCTACGCAGGTGGATTCTGCATTTTAATTTCTTTTGCATATCATAGAAAAAAGGGTAAAAAGTGATTCAGGTAAAAATGTTTGAGATAATTTCAGCATGCGAAAACATGAAGATCAGTAGGGGTAATGTTTATAAATTAATGACGGACCAGTGTCAAGCAGCGAGGGAACAAAGTATTGACACTTTAAAGTAAATAAGAAACAAATACTAATTTACAATAATTAAAGTCAACGGATGATTAAATAGGCTAGTCAAGATTTTACTAATTTACCGTCATTTTAATATAATTTAATCCAGGGCATATTCTAACTGGCCGTTCTGACCAAAAGGGCAGTTCTAAATAAAAATGGTCAGTTCTAAAACTTGATAATGGGTAGTGCAAAAATACATTTTAAAAGTTGATAGAGGGAGGAAAGAGAGAAAAATTGGTGCACAGAAAGACAAAAGAGAACTTAAAAATTAAGGACAAGGAAGCAAGGAATTTTTCAAAAATTAACCCAATCATATCTTACATTATTTAGAAAAATCGGATTTTCAAATCATTTTTTTTTTCAGGCATCCGACTCGTAACCTGTCACAACACGAGAAGACTATCGAGTTGGAAAATTAACCCAAATTCACAATAATTCAATCCGAAAATGCAATAATACTTGATACTGTTATGGAACCACTTATTTGAATTGAGAACGGATTGTAGTAGAATATGAACTTTGACTTTAGAATTTGCAATTACTTCGTGAGCGCGGTACGAAAGATTTTTTCACGGTCTCTCGCAGTGAGAGTTAAAATCAGACGGCAATTAATATTAATTTTAAGCACGAAGTAACAGTAAGGACAAACCACTCTAATGCATTTGCGGTGGCAAAACATGGCCACTTTTTCGGATTATATAGTAGGGGGGAGGGGCAAATGTGAGGCAAAGCAAAAGTTGTTTTCGTCCCCTGATATGTACGGTTTTGTCATTGTTGATAATTTTAAAAAAGATTCATATATTTCGATTTCAAAGCCGTAAGTATTTCATGCATACTTTTATTCGGAGTTAGCTTGCATATAAACATTCCACAAATTTTTTGTTTTAAGTTGTACAAAAGTAATTTATAGGTTACGTGGTGCCGATTGCAATTCTGTAATTTTCGCGATATTAATAATATTCGTTGTAATAATTTTGTAGATAATGTGTATTATACCATGATTTAAGATAAAAAAACAAGAATGTGAGATACAGTGCTGGCGGAAAGGTGGGCCCGGTATCGGTAATATTGTAATTCCTAAAAAATCTCGAACTTTGAATTGTAAATATTTTAAAGTGAAGAGTTTTTAATTTGTACAATTAAATAAGAATTTGGATAATTTTTTATGAATAGGTCTAATTTTTATACAAAATACTAGAAATATCTTGACAAGAACTACTTGCAGTCATATTTTCAAATTGACAAAAATAGTGAATTAAATAAACGATTTTAATAAATAAGTGCGCATTTTGACATTTTTAATGAAAAGGCTTTATAGACGATGCTGCAAAAAAGTTAGGCCTGTTCATAAAAAAATAGTTAAATTACAAAATTTATTAAAGTCTTTAAAATAAATAATAATATTTAAAAATTTTAAAAATAGGTCAGCTAGCAATATTTTTGGCAACATATTTCTAGTTCATTCCGAAAAGAGAAATAAGTTTAGTAATGCAAAAATAGAAAAGATGTGTATTTGTTTACAAAAATTGTACAAACAATGATTTTTGTGCATTTATTTATTTTATTTGTCCTTTTTTTTACTTTAAGCCATTAAAAACTATTTTAAGTTAGTTATTACATTGATTTATGACCGATTTTAAAGAATTTGAAAGCCCTTAAAGAAATGATATCACTTAAAAGTATATTATACTCATGATTCAAAAAAATGTGATGCCCAAATTAATAATGGCATAACTTAAAAAAAATCTTTTTTATCATTCACTTAATTTATTTTTTATATTGCTTGATTTTGTAAGAATTTCGCCCAATACTCTTTTCATTCTTTTAAATTCACTTAAATTTAACTAAAATCAGTTGAATATTTGACATTCTTGTATTTATTGCCAAGTAATTTGAATTCGCTTGGTATTCATCCTAAATTATCATTAATTTATCCTGAATTATTTTAAGTTCTTTCAATTTTTTAAATTTACATCTATTTTTTTTGTAGTTTTCTTTTCAGCTCACCTTGAATTCATAGGTATTTCACAAAATTATTTAAAATTTCCCTGAATTTTTCTTAATTCATTCCAAATTTAATAAAATCATTTTTTTGTTATTCACCCTGAAATGTTCTGAACTAGCAATGAATTCTTGGGCATTTTATCCAATTATTTCCTAACCGTAACCTAATGTCACTTGAATTTTGTTGAATTCTTATTATTTTATGTTGAATATTTTGAAATTTTATTGAATTTGTTTAATTTACCCTATTTTTTCAATATACTTGAATTCTTCTCAATTCACTCAATTCTACTCAATTCATTGAGTTTTTTTATTCACCCTGAAATCATTCATGCTCACCTTGAATTCTTAGGCATGTATTAAAATTCCTTTAAGTTTCCTTAAACTCTTCTCAATTCATGCAAATTTAATCAAATCAAAGCACTTTTTAAATATTTTTGAATTATTTTTTATTAAAATAATTACTTTAACTCAACTTTAATTTTTATGGATTTGACCGAATTATTCCTATTTTCCTTTAATTCCTTTCAATACGCTGAAATTTAATTAAATAGATGTTTTTAAAATAATTTCTTTAATTTATCCTGAATTCTATAGAATTCTTATAAATTTCATCGAATTCTTTTGAATTAAAAAACATTATTGACTGTTTAGCCATATAAAAGTAAATTAGGTGTGGCAGCCCTGTGCATTTTTTGTTTATTTTGAAGTGCAATAATTTTTTTGATCTTCTTTGTACAATCTACCCTTTCTCGAGTTCAATATTATTCCTGTCGTGCTAAAGAATTTCTCGAAAACTGACCACCAAAATTTGAATAAAGAAAATGACAAAATATTTGCAACAGCAACACTTTTTCTGGTTGCTGTTACTGAAAAAAATGTAACCGGATACCAATTCATCACATATTCACAAAAGTAACTTCGTTATCACTATTGTTACCAAAGAGAGTAACTCACGAAAGCAACTAGTTAACATAAACTAGATACTTCCCATTAATTTTTTTTACCTACATCACTTTTTGCTCTTGTTTTTTTTGTGAATGATCTAAGATTTTATAGAAAAATGCTAATATTAGTAATTCGCAAGTTTATTCTGATAATGCTTTAACAGCTTCAGCTAATGGCTACATAGTTTATGGTTTAAATGTAAGTTTGTAAATTTAGTACGAAGCATTGAGTACAAAGATTACGTAGAAAAATACTGTCTTTTTCCCATTAGCTACAGTTTATGGCCTAGTAAAATTTTATTGCTCCACGACTCTCCTATGATGATAAAAATCTAAAATACGATATGGTCATTTAATTTCGGCTATTCGTTTTTTATCTCACCTTGCGTTGGAGACGACATTTATTTTAGAAAAATCGAGCGGTACTATTATATCATGAATAAATGTGGCAAGTTTTTAAGTGGCTCCGATTCTATGTTTAGGAAGTATTAATGTCGTAAGCGTAAAAGGTAAAGAAAAGTGTATTGTGAAATACTTTTGGTTCTCATCGCTGTTAATTCTTTCTCCGGAGAATAAAAGAGAGTATAACTGGCAACTAATTTTATGGTTTTTTTGTTCTTGTAATTTCTGAGAACTTTTTTTAAATTGCAAGTTTTTATTTTAAAGTGTAAAACTTCATCATAGAGGGATTTCATCACACTTAATCCTATTTTAAGGTATTTAATTCTACAATTGCGTATTTCAAGCATTGAAGTTTATAATCCAGTGAATTCTATTCTATATTTAAGTCTGTCAAAATTTATCCAAAACCAATCAAAATTTTAGTATGCTACCTATTTTTCGACAGAATTTGTTATTGTTTACAACATTATTTTTTGAGTGGACCTACAGAGTTGCGGTTTTTTAAATAAATTCTTTAACCTTTATTTGAGTTTATGGCTATACAAAAATAATAATTAAGTAATATTAAACATCATCATTGTCTAAATCATGTTTTAAATAGAATTTTCTATTACTTTCAATTGTAAGCAAATAATAGTTAGAAATCTTCAAAAATACATTTTTAAACAATATATTACTGTTTATTTCATTTTCTGAAATGAAACTTGATAGTGAAAACATTTTTCAAATTTCGTTCTCATTTTTGTATTTATATTTTGTATATTTGTATTTTTGAAGGAAAACGTTTTTTACATTCTCTTCAGAGAAATGATTAAATTTGTGTACAATTTGAATCCCCCCTACCCCTCCTCTGTTTTGGTCAAATGTCAACGTTTTGAGACCTTCTGAATCCGAAAAACAGGT
Organism: Druon quercuslanigerum; assembly: GCA_010014905.2. Taxonomy (NCBI): domain Eukaryota; kingdom Metazoa; phylum Arthropoda; class Insecta; order Hymenoptera; family Cynipidae; genus Druon; species Druon quercuslanigerum. Next base: position 12,933 of record JAAAKG020095183.1, read on the forward strand.
TTACGCGAATGTGTCTATATGCGTGTCTTTTTATAAAAATATTATAATGACGTAAAACTTTTGAAATGGTAGTCTCCTCTTGTTTTTTTCTCGCAAAAGAAGACAAAAAAAAACTTTAAAAATGTTTTCGTATAAAAATACCCTTTTTTGTGTATTCATGTCGGCAATGCTTCGTTCATATAATGATATTTAATTCGTATTGTTATTTTATTCAGTCTAAATTTTATTACTAGGTCTTTGGAATTATATATGTTAATTGTTATTAAAAATTCTCTGTTCTTCATACTTTTTAAAATCATTTTCTCCTTGAGAAAGACGAGTGAATTGACCTGATGACGAACTTTCGATGACCATTCTTGATCATTAAATAATGATTTATAAATTTAAAAAAGGTTACATTGTTTATAAGAAGGACTCTTTTTCAAGTTTGGAATATAACAATACCATGAGATAAAAAGTTGTTTTTTTGTGACATTGTGATTGTAATTTTAATGCTCTTTTTGATTTAATGAAAATAAAATTTCCGGTAAAACAAAAATATAAGCTGGAAAAATATTGAAAGCCTTAATTTTGGTATTTTTAGAAAGAAATCTTTCTCTATGAGGAAGAATATTTATTTGATATTTATGAGGAACCAAATTGCGTATGAAATAAGCGCAAAAAATTACACCCATGGTAAATGTGCCCATAATACTTTACGGTATTTTACCTATTTAGAGATTGTTTTTTTAATACATAAAAATTACGCGAAAACATTGCTTTGAGTTGACCCTCTGGTTCTAGGGTCAATATATTAAAAAAAATCTTTTATATGAATTTATATAACAAAAACAAGTCCTTCCTTCCGTGCGGAAATTGTTCCTTGCAATTTTTTCATTTTGGAATGTTATAAAGTTTCCAATTGCACTGTTTCTTGATTACGAAAAGTTATTTTTGTAAACAAAGCGTTGTTTTTGTGGAGGGAAAGTCTCGGAACCTTACGAAAAGTTTGTATTTTTTTGACAACAAAAGCAAATGTCTTCGCTTATAATTTTAATTTTTCATTATTTCAGAGGTCGATTTAGTTCATGTGTGAGTGGTTTGTAAATGCACTAATTATTTGATGAAACAAATCGTCTCTGAATGTATGCAATTTTGGAAAATCTTCAAAGGCTAAATGATGGTATATTCAAATTGATCATAGACTCGATAGATCACGCAATGTCCACTTTATTGCCCATATAAACAATCCAGATAACAAGTTGATTACTTCGGCTTACAAGTAGTTCACTCAAGCATACTCGGATAACTCGAAATTACTTGAAGTACTCCCGATTACAAGTGAATTAATCCAGAGAAATGATAAAGAATCACTCGACTTAAAAGTGGATTACTCTATAACAATAGGATTACTCCAGACTACTTAAATTAAACCGAATGCTAAGTCTATTAGCGGGATTACACTTCCCACTCGGTAAAAATTATAGCGATTCGAGCAGGTTGACAGTATCCTTTATAACCGAAACCATTTATTGTCAAGCTAATTATCCTTCTTTAATTAGTATTTTTATAGGCTTTTTCATTATGATCAATATATACTTTCCAGTGAATTGTCCTTGTAAGCTCATTCTTCATGCTTATTTCGCTTCAAAGGTGGCTTGGATGTGGTTGGTTAGACTTCGATGTACATACAATCAGATGATCGTACATACATCAGAGACAAACGACGATCACGTAACAATGTGGCGTCATGGTTCTCAAAGGGATCGCTGCAGTTATTGCTGATTGCCCCTCGAACGCTTCGAGACAATGATCCTCTACACTCCTTCGAGCTCGTATATTTTCTATAACTGAGGTGTCTTTTACGGCTATAATATACCAGGCATGGAATCAGCGAATGAATATGCTTCTTGAAGACACGTGCATTCTCTCTAAAGAGGTTTTTTTTGGACCAAGTAGGACATTATAAAGAAAATAAAAGACGAGAATCACTTTTGAATTTATTATATATTGTTTAATTTAATAATTATTTGATTATCCTAAGGGACCGTTGAAAAACCGCCTCACTCCACTTTGCACACTTTTTTCACTTCTTCTCAAACAAACATTTTTCTGAGTATGATGTCACAAATACGAACAATAACGCTCCGCCTCTTGAATAAAAACTTTGTGTTCGATTTCTATTGATAAATATCTACACCAAAAAAGAAAACGTACAAACATCATATTTAACAGACTACACAGTCCAAAATGCCAGTTGTCAAAACAGGGAGAGTAGGGTGAATTTTTAGGAAAATTTGAAAATAATAAGGGAATACATTCTTTTTTATCTCATCGCTATCATAAGCGCAATTTTAGGTACTGTGGACGATATCTAAAATAGCACTTCTTAGCCTAGGCCGTAAAATTTTTACTAAGGACTGCGTACTATAAATTAAGTGAGACTATACGTATAATAATTTATTTAATTTGTGACTCGTCATTTGTCTCAAGAATTGAACTGAATTGGATTCCCTCACGGGTTTTTAAATTAGGACTCTATGCAACCTATTTGCACTTATGATCGACTGGTGTGATAAAAAATATTGTGTGACACTTGGGCCCTGAGTGGCACTTTGCCTCGTTTGAATTGCAGTACTCGTTATGTCTCGGCTGTGCCTCGACTCCGACTCGCTTAAGATTTCGATTCAAAATATATTCCGTTTTCAACAAAATAATTGAATTTTTAACCAGAAAAAACTAATTTCTTACCAAAAAGAAATGAATTTTTTACGAACGAGTTTAGTTTTTAGGCTAAAAAATACAATTCTTTAGAAAACAGTGGACTTTTAAACCCGAAAATATGACTTCACCCAAGAAAGATGATTTCCAAATCAAATTATATTATATATTTATCTCTACATTACATTATATTTATATAAATAATTAAAATATTTGTCATAAGGACCACCGCAGGATTTCGACTGGGTTCGGGTGCTAATCAGAAAATTTGAACCCGATCCCAGCGAAATCAATACGGCGATCCGGCAAAAGTCTCGTAACCAGCGGAAGCTTAGCACTTCCAAGAGCGCTGATGATAAGGACGATTAATTTAACAGAATATTCCGGATACAATCGTCGCAACTCCCTTACAAGGTCTATATTCCTCTATACCTCTCTTTCTTTTCATTCTCCTTGACTATGATGTTTTTTTCAGCTGGTGCCGAAAATTCGATAACGAAC
>JAAAKG020095194.1:0-16133 GCA_010014905.2 Druon quercuslanigerum
ATATTATATAATATAAAAAAAAAAAAAAAAAAGCTGTGTGAAAAAAAAAAAAACACCTAAATAACACGTATGTGAGAGAGAGAGAGAGAGAGAGAGAGAGAGAGAGAGAGAGAGAGAGAGAGAGAGAGAGAGTGAGAGAGAGATGGGCGAGAGAAGGAGCTGTATGATATTATTATATTATAGCAAACGATCTGTAGTTAAGCGCTATAGTTGAAAAAACATGCGTGGAAGAATCGTGCATTAATCCAAATGCACTAATCCGAATTCTAACTCTGTAAATTAATAATAAATCATTTTCAATGAATTTTAATTGAATAAATTATTTCGTAATAGATGTATTGTCGAGTAAAAACGTAAAAAAGTTTCAAGAACTCTCGCCGAAATCGACATCTCGCCCAGCCCTCTCTCGATCTCGTGATCGAGATTCTCATATTACTCTCGTCTCGATATTGTCTCGACTCTCGAACTCTCGTGAATCTCTACGTAAATTCTACGGTATTATACTTTGAAAATAGCATTTTTTATTCGTCAATGAATACCCAGTGCAATAGAAATAATAGTATGGACTTTGATCGATATACGATGTTATATTTGCAGAATTTGACTAGCATCGATTTTTTTCTTTTTCCATTGTGAGTTTACAACAAATTCGCAGTACTCTTTTAAACTAAATCAGTTCAATTCACTGGCTGAAATAGCCTCAAGTGGATCACTTGTAACACTTAAGTATCGTATATATCGACTTTTTACAATACGTGTTTTGATTATAGTGTGTAGCTTTTTTATATAAGAGTTAATTTTATAAAAGAGATTGATTTAAAATTGGAGAGTAAAAAAATTTTTGGCATCAGTTTGTAGGTTTGTATTTGGATACAAATACGGGGGTTGTTTTTGTAACGATTAGGGACAATTAACGCATTTTAAATTACATGTCGTGACAAACAATTTTAGACTTTGAAAAGTTCAATCAATGAATTAGAACTAAATATATTTATTTTTCCATGAGGGGCTACCACAAATTGCAATGTTCCATATATGGGACTTTTATATATCCGATACATATCCTTTACAGCCAGACCCCACTCCAAGAGAAAAACTCTTTTTATCACTTGACACGGCCTCCACCTATTCAGACTTCGATCGATTTTACAAGCTACATGTACTCAAGTGAACTCCGATGATCCTTACACCACACCTAATAACTTTATCCTTTATTTTTACAAGAAATTGGATGTATCTTCTTAGTTACGAGTTACGTTCGGAATCTATCCTCAACCAGCTGTAAGATACAATTATTGACTCTTTTTTTCAAAAAGTGGACTCTGGCCATTTTTCTTCGCAATTCTTTGTCTGTTTCATTATGTGAAAAATAATAGGAAATAGATTTAAAATAAAATATATAAATATTACGCGCAGTTTAAGGTTAGGACGAAACAAATTTTTCACAATTTCCGAATTTTGCCACTACCACGAGTTCCTAAAAAGTCTATTAATTTACTGAAAATTCCAACTTCCGTAAAAATGTTGTAAAAGTTTCATATTTTAAACGCATTTTAAAAACAAGTATTAACTGAAATATTCAATGATTTAAAAACCACCGTAATATAAAATCTAACTTAGCCATGATGCGAAATGTCGGAGATGACAGACTTTATTAAAATAATTTTTTTTATAATTGTTCTGTAACTTGCCAAAACTAAGATTCAAATTTTCACCTCTTAATTCAACTAAACATTTCACAGAATTCGGGTTTATGGTCATAACACTTTTTAGTAACAATAAAAGTGATTCGCATTTCGATCCCTGATCCGTATTAGGTTCCCTTGTCCTATCGGTTGGTTTTGGAACCGCGATTGGAACGAGCCCGGGACAGCTTCTTAAAGTAAATTAGAACTGCATCTGAATCGGTTGATTTTTTATTTCAGATGTGCAACCCTGATCTCTTCTTTAAAAAAATTGCCAATTCGGTGACAAAAACATGCAAATATTAAAGCGCTTGATTATCGTTTTAGGAGAGCTTAAGCTTCGAATTCCACGGAACATATTATATTTTCATGCTAATAATAATCATCATTTCATCCAGCTTTTGTATAGAAGCCTTCGCACAACGGAACAAGATGAAACGTAACTCATGCTTGTCAAAAGTTACTATTTGGAACTTGTCCTTACTATGACATATGCGAGTTTAATGAAACAAGGGATGCTCGATAGCTCGATTGTAATACCCATCGCGCATGTACGCCGACAAACTCTCGTGTAGAATTTCATAAACAAATTGCCTGTATGAAGTTTTAAAAATATCAGAAAAATTTGGATGATTAGCGATAATATTTCTATAATGAACAGAGCCATGTCAAGCCTTTTATGCGCCCGGCGCAATGGATAATTTTACTTTAAGGCTCTTGAAAAAATGATAAATAACCCCGCAGATAAATAACTTAAAGATTTCAAGATTAAAATGATAATATTTTTATTTGATATTTGAAATTTGTGCATTTTGTAAGTTATTTATTAGTCTCATTGCACCCCTTTGCGGTGCAATAATACTATATTTATATACTTTATTTATCCATTTATTGCGCCCATTTAATATTGCATGTGAATAAATTTAGTTTATAACATTGGCACATATAAATCTTAATAACACATATGTGCATTTTACTCCCACTCTTCTTGGATTTCAGTAGAAATTTTCGATGTGATTTTGTGCACTGAATACGAGTTTGAGCCCAAAAATTACCTAGCACGTCTCGAGTTATAAAAAATTAGGAAAAAACAATCAAAAAGAGCTTTTTCCAATTTTCAAAAAACCATTTTTTAACACTATTGAAATCATTTTTATGAAAAAAAATTGTTGATGGAAAAGTCATGAGCTAGATCTATAGTACGAAAAAATCATAAGATATTCATGAATTTTAATTATTAATATTATATTTAAACTTTAAAAGGAATTGATAAACTCCTCGTAAGAATTTAAAAAGGTATTAACGTTTTCGTTTGAAATAATTACAAAACTGTTATGGGATTTAATAGTTCTAAGGCATCACTTTAATTTTATTTCTTTTTCTTTTTTGTGGTTAATTCCTAAAAAAGATATGTAACTCTTTCTGTCGTTTTTAGGGGGACGCAACATTCCTTTCCTAAAGTTTTTTTCGCAAGTGGTTGCTTTTTTCATGATGCAATTAATAGCTCAAAAGTAGTTTAATTTCTTTTCAGGCAATGTTTTGTATACTTAAGCTTATGCATGTAAAATATATAATAATAATTAATATAATAAAATTCAAACATTTCAAAACACGCAAGTGAAAAGGCATAATATAATGTAAAGAAGCATGAAATCTAAGTAGTATTCTACTAGAGGGCAGCAACTAAACAGCGGCGGTAAATAATTGTGAACCGGAAAAAAAGGTTCGAGTCAAGTGGACGTAAGAAAGCACCTTTTAAAGAATTCGACACTAAAGTATTTAAAAATAGATACACAAAGAAATGAATAAGACGAAAGGAGTCTACTTCACAAAAGTTTTAATAATAACTTTTTCTGACATTATATTATTTGAATTTAAATTTGATGAAAATCATTAATTAAATTTCAGATCGTTTCAAAATTAAAAATCATTTATCTCTATTCATGATCTATTTATACAATGATAGAAAGTCCCACGAGTTTTGATTTTTAAAAAATTGTAAAAAAATATTTTCTAAATTTAATAGGGTTACCGCTATGTTTGCTAACCCTTGTCTCGCTTTGCGGCAGTGATTTTCTCTACTGCAATTTTGGAAACAAAATTAAGTAATCGTGTGCCGCAGAGGCCAAAAGTCTTTAGTGCTTTCCACGAAATGCTTCGTTTATACATTACTTGTTTTGGGAAGTTGTTGTGTGCATAGCACTCGAGTCCCCGAAAGGACAGCATATTCTCATTGTTAGATACCAAGACTCACATTTCATGTGGATGAGGAGCGGAGGACTGCGACTCACGCCAGCGGCGTTCGTGACCTGACAGGAATAATGCCCGAAGTGGGACAGAGTCAAGACTCTTAGTGTCAGGGTGTTGGATGCTACCAGGATGCCAGCACTGATGTCGTGTTCTAGTGGAGTGTCCTTGAAACAAATATACAAAATACAATTAGTAGTGTAAATGCATCGCTCTGATTAAACAGTTGGGTATTATATGTTCAGAATAAGTAAGTTTCTCGAGGGTCTATTTTGTGAAAATAAAAATGTGAAATACTTTGAATTAAGGATGAAAAATGTTTTTACAAAAATCTTACAATATATTATGAGACAAATTTTATAATCGAAAAAGTATATTTCGCATGAGCAGAGGGGTGACCCGATTTTCACTTTTGCATTATAGTAGGCGCGAGTCAGTTTTGTGTAGAGCAGCGAGTCGTGAAACATTGGCTCTCAGAATGGTACAAGAAACCTAAACTAAAACCAGTGGTTTTGACATCGCAATTTCCAAAATGTTCTGAACGCTGGGCCCGTGGGCACATTATCATTGCACGGCGCGCGCTTGTTTTCGTAATCTAAATGCATACACTTTAATTACTTTTTTTAACATCATAAATATTATAAATTAAATCAAAAACTTTCATTTAAACTTCCGAGGAATTACAGCCATAAATTCTAACTGAAATATTTTAAATTTGTTTTTAAATAAGGTTCTCATAGCACCTACGGCTTTGACGATTAGATTCTCATTACGAAACAAGTGTAAGGAATAATGACTTTAATTTCGTCATAAGATATAAAGACCATTTTTATTTTTATAATCGACGAGTTTCACTTTTCAAAAATATTCACTTATACGAGATTTTGGTTAAAAGAAAAATATTTTGTACTCAGGTTCATGAGCCTATCATGACCTACCCCGTGCACGTTGGTTTGTACACTGACTTGTCATTGAAGATGGTCGGACAAACATATACACACTCTCTACATATGCATACTAATTTTCTCACATTTTCGTAATTCCACAGATTCCAAACATACCGCCCGCCTCGAGTAAATGCGCATCACGAGAATAAACAAGAAAAATTTAATAGGCGAAGTTGGAAAATCACTGCATGAAAAATTAATTAACACTTATTGTTGATTAAGCTACGGACACCATGCTACTCGAGTTTTTTAGTTTTATTGAAATTGCACAATTCAGTAGAGGCTTTAAATGAAAGAGGCAATAAGCAAAGTTTAACAATCGGTCGGTCGAATTTTCAAGTGGCCGTTTTAATACGAACAGAGCGAATTGAGCCATCTTTACCTGGATATCATTTAATTACACGACCAAGCGACCATTTAGTTGGAGGAAGACCATCATTGCGCATTAATTTAAAGCTGTTAAGAGTGTAAATATTCGGTAGCCGATTCTCAGCAACAAATTGGATCGATTGTTCGGGGGAACTCAAAAGAGCTGCCTCAATTCGCGTAAGAGGAGTATAAAACTCTTCGAAAGTAAGAGTTCTAGAGCTCACTATTCGGAAAAAGAGATACTTGAAGCTCTTCAATCCAGCCTCCCACATTCCACCGAAATGGGGTGAAGAAGGCGGAATGAAATGACAAGTACTTCCTTGGCTGGCGAGTTGATTCTGCAAGTTTAAATCTTTATGTAGGTTTGAAAGGTAATTACGAAATTCTCTTTAAGCACCCTGAAATGTGCTACCATTGTCACTGTACATGTGAGCTGGTAATCCACGACGATTTGTAAAGCGGTGGTAAGCTACTAGAAAAGCTTCACATGAGTAATTTGAAACAAGTTCCAAATACTCGTATATGGCTCGAGTCACGCTGCAGACGAATAAGGCTACGTAAATCTTGTAACTCTTTTGCCCTCTCCCCGGTGATTCGTGTACTATGAAAGGACCTGCATAGTCAACCCCAGTATGTGTAAAGGGACGACTTGGAGTAGTCCGAAAATTCAGAAGACTACGTATCAGCTGTTACGAGAGAGCAACTCGCTGACGCAAGCATGAAACATAGACATAACAACAATTTCTTGACAGGCATGCGAGCTCCTAAAACCCAAAATCCATGGCGTAACGTGCGTAAAGTAAGTTGCTTAACACCATGAAATGATCTAATTTGTGTGTGATGAGCAATAAGCTCACTTATTGGATGACGCTGTAAGATAATAGGATCCTTTTAATCGTAATTAATTGGGCCATTATCTAAAAGTACTCCCAAACGCAGTAGACCAGATGCACCTAAAAATGGGGATAACGTTTTTAAAGACAAGCTCTGTTTCATCTGATTGTCATGTTGAAGTGCGAACAACTCAGGTTCGAAGGTCTCCTTTTGAATTCGACGGATTCAATACAAGAAATCTTGATAATTCTGGTCTCATGACAGAGCCAATGTCTCATGTTATGAAGTAGACTTCGGTAACCTACCCTATTACGAAAGCTGTGAAAAATCGGCGACAATAGGTGGTCACTCTTAACAATTTTGGCCAAGACGAAAACCTATCAGCTAGGTCGAAGGGCCGCTTAACTTGCTTCATAGTATGATGAGTTGTATCTTAATCCACTCAAAGTCAATATCTTGAGATAAAACGGTCCTTGATTCTGGCTACCTACCAGAATGTTTGACCAGCCACTGTGGTCCATGCCACCATAAGGGCTGATCCTTTGACTCTTCTGAGAAGAGACCCCTGGAAGCGCAATCAGCAGGATTGTCCTTAGTGTGAACACATCTTCACTTAGCGTTTGGAACAAGTTCATGATTGTGAACCACTCAATTAGATAAAAATGTACGCCAAGTCGATGGATGCTTGGTTAATTAGGCAAACACTACTGAGGCATCAGTGTGACAGTAAAGTGGGACAGTGTGACAGTAAACAGGCTCCGACAATATTTTATGATTTTTGGATTCTATGAGTGCCGAAACGTAAAGATCTTTTAAAAACCAGAGATCAAAAATTCGGACGATTACATTGCACTCTCATAAATGAGAATGTAAAAATCAGTCTTCGAGCAATGCTAAAGGCAGTTTAAAAATTGAGATGGCAAAATTCCTAGTTTTAATTTAGGTTTCTTTTACCATTATGAGTACAAGAAAATCATTATTTGACAATTATAATTTAGTTTATTGCTTGAATTTATTGATAAATTAATGTAATGGTACATACATGTCGCAACTGCGATAATTCAAAATTGTTATTAATGTTACTTTTACATTATTCTTAAAGATCGTACGTTATTGAAATATTTTTTTTTAATTTTTAAAAACTATTAAAACTATAATTTTATACAGCATCACAATAATCTAGAAGTTTGGCAACAACAAGAATATATCAAAAATTAAAAATCAATGTATTTATAAAACCGTCAGAGCCATTCTTTTATATTAAGTTGAAGGACATCATTCCCTTCCCCAAATTAAATGATCCTTTAAAAAGTGATCTTCAAACACTAAATGTCCAGGTTTATCAATAAAATCCTTTTTGCCATGCTTAATTTCTTGTTGCCAACGTTCATCATCATTTTTTATAACGGAGAAAAACACTTCTTTTACTCCCTTTGAGCTGATTGAGACCGACCCTGATCGTCAGTCCGGATCTACACATCGATGTTTTAGACCATATTTAATTTATATCTCCATCTTTTATTTAACTTTCAAATAATTAAATGACTAAATGTATAGTAAAGTTAGTAGCTTTAATACTTATAATCTCTTCAGCATCTTCACGAAATGTTAAAAATTATAATTTTTTTAAATCTCTTGTATATTTTACTTATTATGTAATAATATATTAGGATTATTTAAGTCATTTAAAATAGAAAAACCTTTTTTTATATTATCACTTTAGGACGTTTATTTAGTTTGAAACGTTAAACAAGTTAAATTAAAAACCTTAAAAACAGACATTTCCAGTGTATTTAGGGCCAATTTTTTAATCCTTCATATATTTTCAAATTATAGAAACAGTTGATCTTCGTTCATTGCATGCAAAAAATTTTCAATATTTAACGTCCAAAATATTACAAAAAATGCGAAAATACTAATTCTCCCATGTTTCCAATCAGCTTTCATTCAAACGTAGGGTATCGCGCTAGTGGTGCCAGTGTTTCATCTTCTGCGGTCCTTCACAAAACTGACTTAACGCAAGGTTTTAAATACCGTCAGGAGTAAAATCAATTTCTAATATTATAGTTCGTCATTTATTTTAGAAAGCTCATATGCATACAATTTTTTAGATTTTTTATAATGAAATACATTTTCATGTTAAAAATATTATGTCAAGTAGTCCGTCTTAGGAACTTGGTCTGATAGGACGCCGGTATGATTAATCATACATCTTCTTCGCTTTTTACACTCTGTTTTTACGCAACATACGGATTCATAAAAAACACGTGAAAGTGTAAGTATATGGATTCTTCCTATATACCGTTGAAATCAGTTAGATTTGCTTACATTATCCGTGAAAGTAACAGAATGATTCGTATTTACAGCAGCGAGAAACAGAAAAGTATAGTAACTGAATTGGTAAAATCTGCTGATTTGCAGTCAGCACCACCTCAAAATTGGTACTGGCAACTATCAATGAGAGTGAGATGTAGTTTCCTATTTATGTAACATTTACAGAACTGGCATTTCACTAACAAGCGAAAGCCCACATTTCAGGAGATCCTTCTCCATCAAGGAACCTCCCAGACTGAATAACCAAAATCTATTTATATGTTTGCTTTTAAATGTGATTAAAATGTTATTATTTGATACGCAATGTTTAACTGATTAGATTTTTTAAAGTAGTGCAGTACCCTGTATTATATATCCGGATCTTTGTTTATTTTCAAAAGGGACTCCTTTTTAATTTTTTATGGAGAGGTATTCTCCATTATTCTGGCTATACCACTATGTACTTGAAAGAAATTTGTATGCAAATCGTAAAATGTATGCGATACGATATGGAGCTCAAAGGGAAAGTTATTTTCCATAAAATTTCTATAAAATGTTCCTTTAGCACTTGTTTACATATATTTCATGGTGCCTGAAATATACAGACCAACAGATATACAAATTTTAAAAACCGCAATGTTGACAAAATTTTAACATTAATGCAAGATATCTTAAAATGGTGAAGTTTATGATTACCCGTTTACAGAAAACCAAATATTTTGCCGAAAATTAATATTATTCCAGGAGTGATCATAGTCTCGTATGCCTTGAGCACAATAAGGAGCGATAAAAGGGTGAGTGCCATCGGGCGTGTCTTCGGGTTGTGAAGCGAGGGGCCCTGTAACAAGGAGTTCTGATAAATACGGTTGCATTAATAAATAACGAGCAGCGGATAATGGTCCAGGGATAGTCCCTAAGGAAAAAAATCTGCCTGCCTCGCTAGCAGATTATCATCGCGCACTGCGCGAGCGGCTCGCGATTAGGTTTATCTCGGTATTTTATTTATCTTGCGCTTCGTGCTCGATAATGTATTTACCTCCCACTACGCACTCGGTTTTGTATATTTCCCACACACGTGCACAGACTTTTTACAACTAAAGGTCAAAGCATCGACAACAGTAATTTGGTGATTGTGAATTCTCTTTTATTAAAGCTCCTTCAGCTTTAAGGCACACATTCTTATCATGTATCTCGTGCTTCGCACTCAAGTTTGTCCCTCATAATAGGAATTTTCGATTTTTGAAAAAACTTCAAAAAGTTGTTATGATAATCTTATAGGGCATTTAAAGAGCAACAATATTCTTCTCTTGACATTTTTCATATCGTGCGTTATTTGGCTTCAAATGTTCATTTGCTTGTATTTTTTAAATTTTGTAGATGCTATAACTCTGGCAATTTTCGGTTTTCTGAAAAAAAGTTATATGGATAAATTTTTCGACTTTTTCAATAATATGAATATCCGTACAAAGAATTTTCCAATTTTGAAAAAAAATCGTCTCAAAAATAAAATGCACTCAGTTTTTGAATTATTTTACAAAATCGTAGGCTATCAAAGTTGACCTTTTGTTAAGACACTAAAAGAGTATACCAAAGGACAATCTAATAGATTAAGGTTTTCAAAATATCGCGCACACAGAATATCGGACGTAAATACATATATACAGAAATAGAGCCGGAAAGACAGACACATAGAGAGACACTTTTGTAAACTTGGACGTAATCCAAAAGAAACAGGCTAGAAGGAACATGACTATCGTAGAGCGGCATATAGATGACAACGGTAAGCGTATTAGAGAGTTAAGAAGTATTCTGAAAAATATGGAGGGTTTCTGAAGTACAAAGAAGAATATGTTTATATGAATTAGGCACGGACTGAAAAAAGTGATCAAAGTGGCGGAGAAGAGGACACGGCTGTATTTCATGTCAAGTAGCGCTACGCTTCTATATTGCAGGGTATTGGCCATACAGTCGGAAAGAAGGTTAAGAAACCATGAGTCCCACAAAGCCGAATTCGAACAGACCTGAACAATATAAATTAAGTACCTGCACCAGTGCGGCTACGGCCTTAACCCCGAAGACGGAGGTTGAAGGGGGCAGATTGTAATCGAAGCCCATCAAGAGGAACAAGTCATAAAGACGTGATCAGTCCAAAGCGGTTCTGATCAAATCGTTTGAGGGTTCGTGCTACGCCAAGCTCCTTAAGGACCTCAAAATTAAAGTAAATCCGGATACTAGTGAGGTAAAGGACACGCATTGTAGTCTATACTTTCCGTTTTCTTTTAGGGCAAACACACAAGCTAATTTTTTTCAATCAGTATTTAATAGGTCTTCTAATTCTATTAAACTGTTGGGTTTTATTATTCTTTACGTTAAGTCTTAACAAAATACCATTATATCCGCGGTTTTCCGAAATAAGTTACCAAAGAAGAATTGTCGATGCTTTGACTTTTAATTTTGCAAGGCCTGTACACAAATGTGGGAGAAATACAAAGAACACGCGCGTGGCGCGAGCTGCCCACATTATCGAGCGCGATGCGTGAGATAAATACCTCATCAAGCTGGCAGATTTTCAATTTAATAGAGTGAGCTAATGAATTAGTGGACGCAAGCCTCGGAATTAGTATTAATTCCCGGAAAACATGAAACAGCAATTTGAATTTCACGTGAAACGAGGAGTTTCTGGAACAAAATCGAATTTTCATTAACTAACTTTTACATCGTCGGTTCGCAAAATTAGAATTACAACTTGATAGACCAACCTAATGAAAGGGATGCTGAATAGGAGATAATTAAGTATTTAGTTTGAGAGATTATTCCAAAATATTAACGTCAGGTTTTCTTTAAAAGTGAACCTAAAAATTATCTGCGATATATTTCCTTATGTGCCCCAGTGCTTTTTATTTTTGTAATAACAAATGATAAAATACTTTTCAGTTGTAAAACAAGAAATTACATACATATAAACAAGCTAATACGAGAAAGATGTTAAAGATAAAGTTAATAGGTTGTAAAATTAAAAAATCATAATTATAGGATAAGGAATATAACTGCGAGTATAATAGTCAAGGTAGCCAACCGTCCCGCATCCAGAGGGACAGTCTCACACGAGCAGCTTGCTTCCCGCCGTAGAATTTGTCCCGCAAAAAAGGTGATTTTCTGCATGTCTCGCATTTACTATTCTTTTCGCAAAAAAATTTTGTAAATAATATAACCTTTAAAATGCATACTACATATTAGTTCCGAATTCAGCGATATACCTACTACAACAAAATCCTGACTTATACACAAAAAAGCATGGGGTAGAAAATTATGATTTTAAATGACAAAACACATAAGGGCATGGTTAATAAATAAACTGTGTTTAACGTACCATCCTGAAATATTTCCTTGAAAAAAAGTCATCCCTGGTAAGCTTCCGGTGTCCCGCATTCGATGTGCGGATGGTTGGCTACCTTGATAATAGTAGATTATGCGTATAGACTCGAAAGCGTGGGAATTCAAACGAACGTGCAGCGAAATGACGCGATTTCACGTATACTATTTTTCTTTATGAGAATGTTGAAATTGGCGGCTTGAGTAACGAGTAAGGGCAAAGACGCGACTAGAACCGAAAATTACCAGTGAACACGTAACCTCACTTTTCATCTGTCAAACCCGACCGACAAAGGATGGCAGTACTGTTTCACGCTTGCCAACCTATTCAGTGTATAGTTATTACTAATCACCGATACAAAAATAAATTCACCCAGCAGTCATTCATCCATGCGAGGAGACGAAAATAGCTTTATACAAGGATAACTTTATTTTTTTTTCGGTGATTGGATAATTCAAAATATGACACAACAGTATGCTGCTGAATGCTATTTACAAAATTTGCAAGGCGGTATGAATGCCGCCGTTTCGCTAAGTTCGTGTCAAGTAACGTAATATAGAACTACTGATTGGACACATATAATGGCATTGCAAAAAATAGAATTTCATTGTTTTCAAAAGCGTATGAATTGTCTTTTCGTCCTAAATGTCATTAAAGCGCTTTACTGTATAAATCTCATCTCGTTTTAATCAGTTTTAATGCACATTCATTTCAAAGCATTTTTACGAAAGCAGTACCGGACAGAATCAAAGCTATTTAAAACTGCTTGAAAAATATTGAGTTAATGCTGGTCCATGTGATTTAAATCTGTTTCAGACCCAAATGAAATTCATACGCTTTTTAACTCAGCTACGATAATTATGAATCTTTTCCAAACGTATATGCCACATTCGTTTAATATTTTTTTTCTAAACTTCATTTTTAAATTGCAAAGGCGCAGAAGAATGTTAGATTTATGTGCATTGTAGAATAGAAAAAAAGGAAAAATTCTACTATTAAAAAATAAAATTGAATGAAATCAACGGTATTTAAACATTTATATAATATAAGCAAAAATAACTTAAATACGAATTAATGATCGAACATTGTATTTTAAAAATAAACAAAACATTGTATTTTAAAAATAAACAAAACATAAACATTTTGAAACACATTGGAAGCATTATTAAAACCATATTTTATCATAATTTTATGAATTTGAGCCCTTTGTCAAGTTTCAATGCTGAAATATTAAAAATTGCACTTTAATATTCATTAATGTGGAGTGTGGAGGCTTTTTTATTTTAAGAGGTGAATACCTTGCAGAAAGAAAAATATAGAAGTCCAGGATTTACATTAGAGTAGAAATTTCCCAAGTGAGCCTACGATTTCTGACGTTGAAAGTAGGAGAGGAGGAAAGTTTTTGAACTAAATAAACATATAAATTGCTCGTTTGAACAAAATAATTTGTCTTAATCTCTATAAAATTGTTAAAGAAAAATGAATTTCTTTATTTACAATGTACGATTGAACATTTCTGAATCGTTTGATTAAAAAATAATTCTTTCGTAAACTATTTATAAAAAATTGATAACAATTTTAGAGTATGGTAAAAAATGAATTTAATGAACAAATACATTCCTAAAATCGTCATATATGTTATAATTGCAAATTTATATCATTTTCTGAAAACGAATGCCGATTTTGCACACGGAATTGGAAAAGCACATCAAGTAGTGGCTGTTTGGGTTAATGATAAATAATATTGTTTAGCGCTGCGCGCCGCATGCTGCCCTACACGCTGTTTAGTGATATGAAATATTATTCAGACAAATGTGGTTTGAGATATACAAATTACTCTTACAGAGTAGCAGTATATAAACAAATAAAGTGTAAAAATGGCAAATTTCTACTTTGTGGATTTTTCTACCAAGGAGAAATGCAGAAAAAACTCACCGACAGCTGGAATTGTATCTGTACGCATAGAACAGAAATAATTATAAACATATTTATAACGAAAAATTAGTATAAGTTTACGTTGACTGCTTTTATAAAAACATTTTATTGAATAAATTCTCAACAAATGAGTTTTTTCATAATTAATTGATTTGACTGACCAAAAGTGATTCACAATTGTTTTCAAAGTTATTTATATTCCTGACAGAAAAAAATAAGTTTCCTTCAATTGTTATTGAAATGATATGTCTTGCGATGATTTCACTAAAGTTATCCGACAATAAAATATTAGTGATTTAAAACTAAGTACGATACACAAACTATCAATTTCTGTAATTGTTAATAATAATTTCTATAAAAATATCATAAATTGCCGTTTGATTGTCAAACCATTTTTTTTCTTGGATCATTTTTGTGATAAGCTAAATAGTAGTATTAAACCAACTCAATCGATTAGCAATTGGTATATCTGTTTGTATATTACTTTTATGTGTGATATCTTGCTTGAAATCAATAATCGTGATTCCCCTAAAATTTATTAAAAAACAAAATTTTTCGGCAAGATTGTGACATTTTCTGAACGAAATTGTTATTAAAAATTTATAAAAATAATCTCATATCCTCATATCCTTATATCCTCATATCTCATATTCAGTATCTGAATCAGTATAAAATCGTATTTTGTAGGTAAAAATGATAAATCTTAGTTTTTTTTGAAAAATGTTTATAACAATCACATAAATTATTTTATAATAAGCTGAGTTGGTTGATCCTAGTTGCAAATATGATTCCAATAAAAATTGAAAAAAAATAATTTTTTGTACGAGCAAACGGTTATTTGGAATATTAGTTAAAATACATTTTTATTTGAACGAATCCATTTCAAATCAGGCAAGTTCTAGACTTGGATTACTAGAAATCTCTCAAGGGCAAAATATTTTTTTTATGAGACACACGTATTTTTGCGATTTCTGAGATACATTTTTTCACGACCTTATGTGTATTCGAATTTTTGACATGTTTTCCAAAATAAACCCTCATTTTTTTTGAAAACTTATATAACTTCTGACCTAATTGAGATATTTAAGATTCACTTCAGATTGTTGTAATATGTAGGGCCCTCTTTGTAAATACGCCAAAAAATTGAGACACATAGACTTATATTTTTTCTAATTTTTTATAGAATGTGTACTATTAAAAGGAATATACCTTGTGAGTATTAGGGAGATTATTTCTTATAAAATCGAATTTTCGCGTTTTTTTGCAAACAACCAATATGAAAAATTGCTAAGAAGATAGTTTGCACCGGTAAAAAAGTTATAGAGAAGGTTATTACTCTGTTTTATGTACATAATTATTTGGAAGACATATTTAAAAAAATTATAGGGCGGGGTTTGCCCTTTCGCAGAAAATGCCCATATATTCCAGGTCTTTCAACTTGCTCTTCAAATTTTATAGATAAATGAACAACTGATATTAAAAAATGTCTTTATTTTTTTCTATCATTCTGTAATACTCTAGTTACTCTATGTAAATTTAGACTCACAGTAATTGGTAAAACTCGAAGAATAAATATGCAGAGAAAAGCAATTAAAAGAATTGGCTCCTCTACTGCACCTGCAGTTTCTCGAAAGAAGTATTGAATTTTTTATTTTTCTCGGAAATGGTGCAAGATATCATGAATGAGTGACAGAACTTTTTTTTGCTACTTTTTTACCTGTAAAAATTATGATTTTAACAATTTTTTATTTTTTAGAAAAATATATTTTTTATAAACGAAAATAAATATTTTTTGAACTAAAAGGTTTTTTTTTAAATTCAACAGGCCTAAAGATTTTCGCAAACTAAAATCACTTCAGTCAAAATTAAAAATTAAAAATCAATTTTATATCAAATTATTGACAAGTAAATCTGTCATTATTATAATAAATTAACCCCTTTCTAACAAATTGAAATGATGAAGAGTTTAATAATAAAAAATATATTTGATACAATTTTTAACCAACTTTCAATGTCAAAATTGAATGATGAAACGTTAAATATCATATAATTTGCTTACTTTATTGAAGGTACATTTTTCGTGATGAATCCTAATATAATTTTCAGTAAATGTTATGTGAGTAATATCTAGTGTCTATGATGTAATAAAATACAATTTTTAACATATATGGTATAATTTTGTATATTTAATAATATTTAGAGAATAAGTATTCCTTTTGGTTTGAAACTTTCCTCCCTACCGCCAGCGTAGACATGGTATATTTAGCCTGGTCAAAACTAGTTTCTGTGCAAGAAATAAATGAATTATTACAATCTATGAAACGACAGATGCCAGTGCGTAATAAAATTATCCACATAATTTACGTTTGAATAAAAATGTAAATACGTGTATGTATTTCTTCAAATGACTGGTGCTTTTTTTACGAAAAT
>JAAAKG020095205.1:0-16133 GCA_010014905.2 Druon quercuslanigerum
CCACCCACGCCCTACCCAACCAACCAACCATATGTAGAACGTGCTTATTTAAGTCTCAGAGTCATTAATTACACCCAGAAAGTCTTTCTTAGTGTCAACTAAGTTAACAGTCTTTCGAGAAAGAAGTGATGCGCATATCTGTCGGTACCGATCCTCGGGACCGATGCCTTGTCTGGACACCTCTGTTACCAGTCTAATAGTTCTTTCCACCGCTACGGTGTGACAAGGGAAAGATGTTAAGTCCCAGTCTGGTACCAAGCCACTGGCCATAGATAGCTTAGCGGTAAGTTCATCCTCTGTTATAGGAATTAAAACTGGAGGTGCGGTAAATGAAACATCGGTCTGTTTCCAATCAATCATTTCTGTGTAATCATTAGTTCCAAAATTAATTTTTGGTACAATATTGTATCTAACAGTTGTCTGTTTCTTATGTTTTGCTTTCAGGATTTTGGTGAGTGCGTCTTGGCGAACGGTAAACCTAGGGTCGGTTACCATTCCAAGAAATATATTTTCTTGCATAGCAGAGAAGCCGTTTCTCTGAATGGAAGTGTTTACCACATTTCGGTACTTTAGAGGAAGAAACCTTGACAATTTGATTGCTTGGAAGAGGTGCCGACTCACATCAGCGATAGACTTATCCCATCTGATATGGAACCACTGAGGTACGTATACTGTGAGTAAGTATTTAACTAATACTTGCTGTTTTTTGTGGGTCTTTTTGTTGATATGTATAATCTCAGAATTCTATTTGCAGTTGCTAGCCAGCGAGCCATGTTGATGGGGCCTATCTTCCGGGAGGCCAGCTCAGGAGAGTACGCTCCGAACCGTATGACATCTGATATCTCATAAAGATACTTTTGATCTGAACTGAGATCAGTGGGCTCAATCTCAGGTAAGTCACACTCAACTTATTTAAACTGAAAAACATCAATAGTCTCACAAGTTGGAAGTTGTCCCCCTATTGGCCCTGAGTATTTGTTCAGAACAGAGGTAGGTCCGTCAATAAATACGAAAAGACTTCTGAACGGTAGCTCATTGAAATCTAATAGACAGACAACCCATTGCAAGGGACGATCAAGTCGTTCCTCTAGTAGACGAATAATTCCTCCCTTTCAGCCCGTTTTCGTATTTGTACCGTCACAGCCCACGACTACCACTGCATCGAAGCCTCCATTCAGTTCTGTTGTTACGTCATTATAAATATAATCACACTCATCTTGGGCATGGCTCGATGGTGTGACGACATGGCCTACGTATTTAGAACCTGGTACGGCCACCAAAGATATGTGTTCCTCGTTAATATATCCGGAGGCTGTCAATGTTTCATCTTTCCGACTATCAAAGTATAAGCCACGAATAGAATCCTCATGGCGTGATTCCTCCTTCAACTTGGAGCCTGTTTTAATTTTCTCGCGTCTTATCTTACTTTTACCTATGACTAGACACTCAGGTACTTTTTGAGAAATATCCGGGGAGATCATACCTGCTCAATTGGCAGCGAGAAGTACAGACGAGCTTAAATGTGCCGCAGCCCTTTAACTTATACCATATCTTTGAGCAAATACTGCTACTTCAGATAAGTCAAGTCTGGCCTGTGATGATTTTCTCTGCACAAGTCTGCGTGGTATGTCGTGAAAATCGTCATCATCGGTAGAAGGATCAACCTTTACCTTAATTTTAGGAGGAGGATTATCACCTTCACCTTCCACAAAAAAGGAATCTAAATCTATATCCATATCAATCGTAGAGGAAGATGTGGAGGCCGATGCAGTAGAAACGCTTTCCCCACCCTCTCTCCGTTCAGCCTGCCTCTTTTTGTATTACGTTCTGCTCTCTTATGTATTCATTTTGTGTCGGAGACATCTACGCTGGCGATTCCCATGAGTGTTTTACCTCTTTGGTTAAGGTAGAAGGCATGCTCTACGGCTGGAACCTTCTTTTTCTTGGGACAGGAGCACCTAGACCAGTCAACGCACTTACAAGTGGCTATGTTAAATAATTCTCAGCAATACTCTTTAAAGGCGGCGATTTTCTCATCCTTATTACTTTGAGAGAACTTGTGAAGAGAACTCTACTCTTCAATGAATTTTTCAACGTAGTGTATTTTTTATGAAGATTTGTGAGACATTCCTTAATGCGCAGCTCTGAGACCGTTGGGATAGAAGCAGATTCGCAAATAACTATTAGTTTGGAACAGACTTTGTCGGCAGTGTATCCGAACGAAGGCTCCTTGTATTTTTCTGAAAGACACCTCTTTTGCCTTCGAACCTCCTGACAACATCGCAGAACGTCAGCCCTCGTTGGCAATACGTTCAGACCAAAATCTTTTGGAGGACCAAATATAGGGCACTGCACAAAGTCTCTCTCTGCGAATTTCGAAATACTGTGGCATACAAACCAAAGAGGGGAGTGCAGGCAGAACCAGAATGTCTACCACCAAAAGAACCAACGACGATACAATGAGAAGAACAAACTATAACGACAACGTCAACTAGCACCTGCGAGTGAATGAACATTAAGCGTGAGCCGACAGTACAAGCCATTGACAGGTTCTGACAAGTCTCGACAACGCACGACAAGTGGGAGGGGGAGGGGAGAAGGAGACCGGCAACCGGGGGGGGGGGACAGATTCGGTGTAGAGGTAGCACAGACGCTCGGGTGCTCGTATACTGACATGACCCAGGGACCGCACAATTATTTAAGCGTTTTACTCAAAAATACGCAAGTTTCAGCCATTTCCCCTCCATGAGAATTGGCATAGGGTGACTTTGGCGACTCGGTATGGACCTATAAATACCCTCTGATGACTTTTCATGGTAAAGTCACCCTTGGAAGGCATCGGTATCGATTTTGAGCCCATTTGTGCAAAACCTTAAATTTTATTGTTTTTTAGTGAAATTTCGAGATTTAACCCTCAAAGAACAGACTGAAGATATTATCCGATTTCAAAATTTCAAAGTGCGCTGAGTTTTGGATTGGACTGGGCCACTTTTTCGCACCCAGGCGTTTCCTGGACGCCCAATGTTGCTTTGTTGCCCCAGCCTAATACGGATAGCACGTCGAAAAAACGATTCTTCTTTTTCAGCTATCCAAGAATCGATTAATTTTTTCGCGTCTTTATAAGAAGGGAATCGTTGCTTAGACATACCATTAGTAATAAATCGGAAGAGGTAGTCATCAGAGGTCGTGATGTCTGGAGAATTTGATGGGTTGGGTAGAGCTTCCCATTTTAGCGTCTCCAAGTATGTTTTGACTGGTTTTACAACGTGGAGACGAGCGTTAACATGCAGAAGAATAACTTTATTGTGTCTCTGCTCGTACTACGGCCGTTTTTCCTTCAATTCTAGGCTGAATCGCATTAGTTGTTTTCGATAAAGTTCGCTACTTATGCTTTCGTTAGGTGTTGATGCTGATGGTAGGCCGGGAACCCACGATTTCATACATTTATTTTTAGCTTCGCACAATATCATGGAAAAATCCTTTCCAATCTTGCAGTTGGAGTAGCTGTTTACAAGTTAAAAATCTCCTTTCCACGTCTCTTAGCTTCAGTTCGTTCGACACCCAATTACCTTGCTTTTGGACGATTGCTAGTGCGTGTAAGCATTTAAAAATCGTTAAACGATTAACTTTCAATCATTTTGCGAGCTCATCTGGCTCTTGAATTGGGTCTTAACCGAGTAACGTCTCCAGTTCCTCATCCTTGACATTTTCGAATGGCCCATGCCATAATCGATGACTTGGGTAAACGGAAAACTGATTAGAACTAAGGCCATATGATGTGGCTTCGACATGTATTCGTATATAGAAATGATATGCCTTGATCCGGTATAGCACAAGTAACGCCAATACTTAGAAATGCGTAAACATTAATGCATGCTCCCAACTTTAGGGTCAAAAATCAATCTAGCATAAGCGTTGAAAACATATTCTAGCAGGAAAAGTGTTTTAAATTATTTCAAAGATCGTTTTAACATTCCTTAAAGATTAAAAGAGGGTATTCGACATTTTCCAATACCTAAAATCAAGGAATGTTTTTCATTTTACTATTGGGTTCGGAAATCTATTCAAAATATAGGTGGAAAATATATCTCAGCGGGAAAAGTGTTTGAATTTATTTTAAAGGTTGGTTTAGCATCCCTTACATATTTAGGCATGGAAATTGACATTTATTATTAAATTAAAAGGATGGGGAATTTTTTTAATATCCTAATTTGTTTGGATATTAATTTGCAAAAAAAAGCTCCTTAAGACATGTGCAAGGAAGTCGACATTTCCCAACAATAAAAATCACTGGAGATTTTTGGGTTATACTATATATATATATATATATATATATATATATATATATATCTGCAATCACTTTATAATAATTTTTGCACATATAGGCTAACAGAAGAAGTCGTGAAATTCATCTTAATGGTTGCTTTAAAATCATTTAAAAAAATTTTAAAGCCTTGCCTTGATACTACTTATTTATGATTTTCTTGAATTTTCACATTTTCGTTCAAATAACATTGTCAATCACCAAATTTCTGTGGGTGTAGAACGACCAGAAAAGAGATTTTTTGAAAAGTTCAGAGGATAAAGTGAAATTGAAAAGGTTTCTAAAAAATTCTTATGTTTTTATTTTAAACCAGAAACATGTAAAACCCTTTTCTTCGTGGAATTGAAGCAATTTGATCTAACACACACACACACATATATATATATATATATATATATATATATATAAACATATGCATGTAGTTGTGAATTCACAAGTAATTTATGATAGATATATGCCTCATCTATTTTTTATCCAAAACATTCTTTTTTATCAAATAAAATACAAGTTTTCTCTAATAAAAATGATTCTGGTCTTCTTAGCTTAAAATGTTTACTATGTTTCATATCTTATCTTGTAAAGTCATGACTTTTAGAAATACAATTTATTATTCTAATTAAACCACTTTAACGGTATACTTTAGGCAATGAATTACACGAGACAACGATCTTTTCTGCAAATATTTGAAGTCAATTTACTTGAAAAGCTTACCATTTTTTGTTTATTTTTTGCCTAGGGTCGTCTTAATAATAATAGTTAAACGATACGAGTATAAAGAAAGTCAAATAAACGAACAAAAAACGAATCAAAAACCCGTAAATTTACTTCTAAACGCCGTAAAACTTAGTTTTTCATTATTTTAATAATTTACGGATATATTTAATTATATACGGTTCATGGATTTTATATTTTTTAGATTATCTTAGTTTACATGAAATAAATAAAAAATTTTTATTGTTCAGCAGTAATTATTTTTGTTGACGTTAGTTATTAGTTATTATCATGCGTCCAAGAATTATTTATTTAAGTAAGAAACTAAGAACACACTTTAAGACACTCAATATTAATAAACTTATTTATTCAAATGCAATTATCATTCCACATACTCGGCTTAATATAGAAAATCTAACAATTTTACCATGAAAACAACAGAAATAACCATATGCTTCTTATTAATTAAAAAGGAAGCTTATTATATCATTTGAAGAACGTAAAATTCCTTGAGCCTGACTTTGTGCATTTTTAATACATCAATACTTTATGAGAGAAATAAGTTTTTCCATCATAAGAGTTTCGAATTTTTTCAATTTTTTACTAGGAGATTTTTTTGCTGACTTCAGTTTGATAATCATATTGCTGATATTTCAAACAAAAAGAAACAAAAAATTTCTCAATTTAAAAAAATTCAATTTATTAATTATTATTTAGAAAAAAGTAATTGTTTAAATCCCTCTTCCAATTATATCAGAATTCGTCATAATTTGAAAGTTAACTCTCTCAAGTTGTAGATAAAGAAAATACTTCGAGTGATCTTAAAGTAAAAGTTCTATTTTCAGAAAAAATATTTCTCAGTTATTATAGAAAATTTTATTACATCATTCGTTGCGAATTCATCATTTTTAGTTTAAATTCATCTTTTATTGAAAGTGAAACTATTTTGTTGAAACTCATTTTTCTTAAACTAAGAATTTGCACTAGTTTAGTATTAATTCAACTATTTTGTTTAAAATCGGGTTTCTTTCATTGTTAAGTGTCAGATTTTTAACAGAAAATTGATCTAACCTATTTTTGGTGGAAAATCTAATTGATACTTGATATTTTTAATTTATTTAGTTTGATATTTTAAATTTAAAAATTAGACTTAAATTGAAACTTTTTTACTTGGGAAGTTAAATAAAGTTATCCCTTAAAGAAGATCTTCAACAATCAAGAAAGCCATACAGGCATTAATGGAACAACAACTTTGTTTTTTAACTCCATTAGACCAGTTTATTACGAAAGAAAGCTATTTTTTTAAGTTCTTCCAAACAACTCATAACTGAAATTTAAGATACCGTAACCGTATTTCGAACTACCAGGTTTACTTTTTAGAACGACTAGACCTTTGGAACTCGATTGAAGGATCTGAAATTTTTAGCGCAAACAGAACTTCCTCGAGCAAGATGTAATTTAAACATCTGGACAACTAAGTTAATTACTTAGAATCACAAGACCTACAGCTCTAAACTCCCTGCGG
Source organism: Druon quercuslanigerum (assembly GCA_010014905.2). NCBI lineage: Eukaryota > Metazoa > Arthropoda > Insecta > Hymenoptera > Cynipidae > Druon > Druon quercuslanigerum. Next base: position 6,561 of record JAAAKG020095205.1, read on the forward strand.
TTATCAATTTTCGAAAAATATTTCCTTCTTCCAAATTCCAGTTCTGCAAGTTAATATTCGATACCTTATCGTGATTTATTGACATTTGGAAACAAGCATTGACAATCTAAATAGTCATTTTATATAAGGAGAACTAAGTAAATAATTTCCTTTTATATCTAATTAACAATTTAATTTCAGACCGTTTTTTATTGCTCACCATTCAGGCCAGAGGATTAAATAATTTTATAATGTGCTGAGTAGATAAAATTGCACGACAGGTAATCGATTTTAAAATTTGAATCAAATTCATTATAAATAGGAATATCAAAAATTTGCATCATTTTGATCCATTAGAAGTATCAACTTGGTACCTGGAAGTTTTGCGAGAAATGCATTCTGTCATGAATTTATACATTTTCTTGTGGCACTTCAAATTTCTTATCCTTTTTGCATTTTTATACTATTCTTAACCCGATTTATATAATAATTATAGAAAAAGTACCTTAAAAAGGTTGCTTTTTAATAGTTATTCAAAATTTTTAAATAATTTATTACACTTTTAACGCTGTAGAAATAATCTAGTAAAAAATGTTGTTGTATTTTTTGAGAATTTTTAACCAAAATCGTTTCAAATAAAATAACAAAAGATAAAAACATTTGTTTGGTGCAAATAAAACACTGAGGAATAGAGGAAGCTTTAATAATTCTCAAGGTTTGTAAGAGTTCCTGATTAAATCTAGCAAACATTGAAAACCTTCGATCTAGTATAAGTCACCTTGCTCCATTACCACTGTGCACACAGCCGCATAAATAAAACGGTAACAGCAGATCTAGGCTTATTCCTGTTCTATCTTGTTCTGTCTTGTTCTACTGATAGACAGCCCTTTTTCCAAAATTTTAGCTATCACCACTAAAAAGCCGGACAAATAGTCACAGCCTATTTTATATAAGAGTTTTTCATCAAGTTACTGTTCAAAAAAAATTTTTGAAAGCCATATATTCAGTTATCTTTTATTTTTCCCATTAAGAGAGAATGGAGATTTTCTCCGAAATACTACTCCTTGTCCTCATTGGATTCTTCCGTCTTACACGTAAGTTCAATATAATATTATAATTATTACATTTTCGTAACAAATATTAAATAGATTTGCCTAAATTAAATTATTGTTCCAAAATTTTCCAGTTTTAATCATTTATTCCTACAGGGTGGAAACATTAGAATTATCTTTATTGCACGATAAAGAGATTTTAAAAATATCATTGATTCGTGCACACATTCTTATCGCGCGCTTTAAGAAACACATCCTCATCACGTGTCTCATGCTTCGAACTAGAATTTTGTCCAATAAAAATACATTTATGGTGTTTCTCGGCCTAGGATTGATTGATAAAGTACAAACATTATTTATCGTGATTACTTTAATATTTATTTTTATTTTGCATTAGATTTTCTTTTTATCTATCCTGAAAATTCATTGTCATAAATTTGCTATAAATTTAATTTATATATTTTTAATGTTATTTTTTACGATTTGAACCGAAAATACTCATCCTAAAATAACGCGGTTTGAAGAAAAATTGTAGATACACTTTAGGCGGAAAATTTTGTTAAATAAAATATTATTATATCTTGTGTCGGTTTTTCACAAATTTAATTTTTTAATCTAATTTTGTTCAATTGAAAAAAATACTTGTCCCACCTAAAAATGATATATGAATGATAGTTGTTTAATGTAATATTTATCAACATTGTTTTATTTATTTTATTATTTTTATTTAAAAAGTATACTATAAAATTTCGAGAACACGAATAAATTCGAGTACTTGAAAGCTTTAAAAACACTAAACTTTTCGAGTACTCGAAAATTTTGAGTACCTGATTGGTTTCGAGTAATTGAAATCGGCTTCTCGAAATTGTCGAGTAACCGAAACAATTGAAGTCCATTCAAGTGTCCGGCTCGTCAAGGCCCGAAAAAGTCTAGCCTGCATTGGCTCTGTTAGGTGTGTCTCAGGAGTGTACATGCATATATTAATTCAATAAAATAATTTTTACGCATAGAAAATCATTTAAATTAATTATAATTAATGTTTGGAATACTTGGTCATTAGATGCAAGACTGATTAATTCAGACATTCCTCTTAAATACTTCTTTGTCCGAAACCCATTGAAAATGCGCCATTTCATGCACTTGAAGCAAGAGTAATTTGGCCGCTTACAGCCCATGCAATCTGCGCCCATGTGCTCTTCGCCGCGGGGCCGACATGAAACTTTGCGCCCGATAGAAAAAATTATTTTTAGCTTGAAAAAAATACATCGCGGTACCCCAAAGTCTTCCTGCTGATAAGTATGCCATTTCTTCCTTTCAATTATAATTTAAAATGGTCAAAACACGAAACATCCTTTATCTTCTTCTCAATCTTCAGAGCCGCAAAAAATGGGACAAATAGAAAAATTACAAAAATCCAAATAATAAAAACATCACGGGCTCCGTGTGATTAATAATACATTTTTTATTCAATATGCATCAATTCCAACAATATTGAAGGAAGTCTAAAACATTACTTTAGGAAGTTTCCATAAAACGTTGAACCTGCGCGGTCACGCAATTAGTTGCAACTTGTACTCGAATTCAACGTGGTTGCAAACATTCAATTCAAAAAAGGAAATTCGGTCAATTTTACTCGAATTAATTAAAGTTTTGGTCTACATATTCTTAAAATGTGAGCTCTATATCCTAAAAGTTCCACCTGCAGTAATTGTTACAAAAGAAAGTTCTTTACTTCAAATAACCGTAAAGCTATTTTCTTTTTTGTTTCTTTATTTATAACTTATGAGTCATAATGGACTGGAACCAAAATTTCGCAAGACTAAATTCAACAAAGTTATGTTATTGCATTATAAGAAAAAAACGCCTTTCTGTGCTCTTAGCCGATTTTAACCATCTTAATTCAGAAAAATATCTGAGTAGTGCTGTGGGTACAGCAGCTGTTGGGGATTAATATTTTCATGGTTAAATAATTTCACGAATGTCGAATTTCGACCAACCAAATGTTACATCCTTTTAATATCTTTCATTTATAATTAAAATATCTTCCAGCAGATCTATGAGGAAATCAAGTAATTTGTCAAGAACGAGAAGTTCTGTATATACAGGAAATTCATAGGCTCGACAATTGTTTCTCTTTTGCACTCGATGCCTGACATAGTTCACCTTGACTTGAAGAAACAAACCGTGTTTGTTGTTGAATTTTCGGCTTGAGTTGAAAAAACATCATAGCCCAGGAGAATGAAAAGAAAGAGAGGCGGAGAGACCCTATAGGGAGTTGTGATGTTTATATTAGGAATATTCTGTTAAGCTAATCGTCCTTATCATCGGCATTCTTGGAAGTGCTAATCTTTCACTGTTTACTAGCCTGAAAAGCCTCTCAGCATGTCGCAATGAGGCTAAGACACTTACGGGTAAAATGCAGATGGCTGTCGTCCTTAAGTCTTTCCGTGTACTCAAAGAGCATTAGCAACTGCCACTGGCGAAATTCCGCTTTTTCAAAATCACATCTATCAATTGCTATTTATTTTTTATTTATTATTTAATAATTGAAATAGAACCAGACCAGAAATTTACTACGTCAAACCGTAACCAGGTATTACATTTCGCTTAGAAAAAACGATAATTTAAAAATTTTGTTGCAAATGCATAATAGTTTAAGTAAGTTATATTTATATCCAAAATTAAAATTTATTTAAAATGCAAAGAGGAATATTCAAATTGGCTATAAGTTACTATTTGTATTAATAAATATGGCAGAAATCGCTGAAAATTTAAAATAATACGTGAAAATTGAGTTTTTAAAACATTTTGGAGCCCTGGAGAAGGAGAAGGGGTAAGGGTGGGTTAAAAGTAAATATTATTATTGTGCTCTTATTTCGTAGACACAAAGTGTGAGTTTAATTTTTCGAAAATCCCCAATTGATCCATGTTATTCAAATGGTATTTTAATATTCGGATTTCAAAAAAAAATTCGAATTTTCTTTCTCTGGAAATGGAAACTTTTTAATGGGATGGGGGGAAGGGGTGTGACTTGTCCTGTATCTCGAAAAGTGTTTTTTGGACCAACCTAGTAAACATATTTTTAAACCGAAGTATTTTTTAACCAAATTATTTTTGTTGTCTTAAGGTTGTCTTTACCGAAGCATAAATTGTAATATATTACAAAAAATGTTACAATATAAAATTACAAAATGTCATAAATTAACAATTATAAATTGAACGCACATAAAATTATAATAAAGTGTATTCTTTAAATTTAATGACTTTAGATAAGCCGAGTACGTTTACGCATCTTTTCCCTAGTCACCATACTTTTTTAAAGCTTTTATCAAAGTAAATAAATTATATACAAATATTATAAAAGTTTAGAAAGTGTGCTTACATCCTAGATATAAACCGATTTTAATTGCAGGGTCCTTGCTTTAAATTTTTTTTACCAAATATGATACTGCAGACACTTTAAGAGTAAAAACTTTTGAGGTCTTTCCATAAAGCTTATTGCTATATTCCAGGTATTCATAAATAAAAAAAATTCTTAAAATTTAATTGCAAGATAATTGTGCGTGGCATTTTATATCTTAGAATTATCATAGAGTGTAATCTTACGCTAATTTTCGTAAGGTAACACGCTTTAAACTTTCGAGAACACACCTATTTTTCCGATCACTCATCAAATGCTTCTCACTGAACACTGACCACGTTGTAGACCACAACAAGTTTCTGAAACTATAGTTGAAACCTCGAACTGTATTACTAGAGCCTGAGGAAACACCTACATTTAAAAATTTCTTTAAAAATTTGCTTGGTCAAAAAGTTTGTTCTGGTTCAAATTAATAGAATATTTGCTCCGAAGGTTTTGGTCAGAATGAAGATTATGATTTAAAAATTATCAGGCCAAACGCTTCAATATTTTTGGCTAATCTTTTACATATGACATCTAAATAAGAATATTTCGAAACAGTCAGGGACGGGTTAATAAAAATCCCTTTTATTGTTATGAAAGTAAGGCTGGTTATAAAATTTAAAATTATGAAAGAATTGCGTAATTTAATTTAGTTAGCTATGAAGTTATCGTTGCTAAGACGGTATCGTGAGTGTCTCATGTTCCAACACTGAAGGCTTGACAGCAACTCTGGCGCGGGTTTAATTCTTAAAGAAAAAAGCGCAGCTGGAAGTTTTTTCAATAAGCCTTGCTTCTGTGCCTTGGAATGCTACCAGGCAGATACCCTACAGTTTATAATTAACCATATAGTAAAGTTACTCTGGTAATTGAAGCGACATTAGCATTGATAATGGTAATCTTTAAGTGTATCCAAAAGCACACTAACGAATATCTAAATATATGCAAATACATTCAAGATACAATTTTTGATACTGCACTGCCTGCTAAAATTTTGGGGTACCTACAGGGTGTACTGAAAATCTGGAAACGTTTGAATTTCTTGAAAAAAATGTATTATAAAAAAAAGTGGTCAAGGCGAAGTTTGTTTCATTTTGTGTATTGTGACTGACGTGACCCAAGTTATTTTTTCTAAATAAGAACCCCTACTCAGCATCATTGTGAAAACAATCTAAGGATGGTCGTCACAGTGCACCATCTCCTTCAATGTTCTCGTAGAGATAAAAAACATCCTCATCGAAAATAGGATAATGACCATAATAGAAATATAACGCTACTTTATAAATATTGTCTTAGTAAGACAAATAGAAAATCATCCCCTAAAAAGTACACTTCGGAATAGAAATCGCTCCCTGTAGAGCTACGGAATTCCTAATCAGGCAGCCTTTTTGGGCGATTGACGTAGGGAGATACTAATTTTCCAAAGCCGTCCTGTGATCTGAGGGTATTATCAATAGATTGCCACTTTCCAAAAAATATTCTAACGTATAAAATGATAAGTTGGAACTGTCCATAATGGTAGACAACTTCCCCACAAAGTTGAATTCGAAATGAATTCGAAACTAATTCAAGGCTATCTTTTAAACTTAACGAGACACCGCAAACGGGTGAGCGACCGCACAGAATTGGCTGAAATTCGATCAACATTGCTGTATGTGGATTGATTTAATGAAGTAATGCTCGAAGCGGCTATCGTTCACGGCTAGACAATTATTAAAATGATATTGCATTTCTATAAAAACATTATGTCGCATTCCTTGACAACGAAGATTTTTGTGGTTTCGTATGCGGTGTTTCACTTTTTCTAAATTGCTAAGTTTGACCATACAGACATGATTGTTGCGAAACTCTTGAAAAAAATAGTAGGGTAGTGCAAACTTTAGTGACCTAGGTTACCACTTAATTGTACCATGCATTTCGATGCAGCCTTTGTGTAACGTTCGATTCAGAAATTCCCGTACGATTAACGCATAGTCTGATTCTCCACGAGCTTGTGCAGTCGTACAGACTGGAAGTCTTCATCAAATAAATTTTTCAATACCCGATAAGACCTGATCTTCCAATAGTTTACGATAATTCGCTGCAGTCAAATTATCTACAAGAAAGAATTGCTCAAATTTTTATTTTTCCTTTCAAGTTACAAAAAGGCATACAGAACTCAAACACCAACTTTGTTTTAATAATCATGTTTTATTGTACTATTACTACTATAGCATTATTGTACTATTACCCTATAGCATTTTAGACACAAAGACTCCCTAAGAACTAAAATATGTTTCGCATTTCAACTCAGAAAGCGTTCAAGCTATCGCATACATGAGGAGGTCGCCCAATTCAGACTTTTAAAACTCATTAAAAAGTTATTCGGAAAATATATTATTTCATCTCATCAGAGCATTTTGCATTCGCTATTTACCAGTAATTGCTTAAAATTTATTAAAGATTAGGTTGCAAATTTGCAATAGCTTTATAAATGTCCATTTTTACTTACAGAAATAGATGCAAACGTATTTCGAATAATGTGTGCAAACAGGCTTCTTGTAAATATGAAGAATGGAGCTCGGTTTGCAGGGCAAATCATTTCAAGAGAAAAGTATAAAGATAAGGTACCCTTCTGGATGAGCCCTACTCGACCTTTTTTTCCTCCTAGGGCTGTTGAGGTTTATATACGAACGACAGATAGAAGCAATCCTCATTTTTCTACATATAATAGTCTCGACACAAATGAGCCCGACCCATTTAGGTTCAATCGTGTTTATATTCCAAATGATGTTTCGTGGCGTTTGGGAGAATACAATTATTATACAGCTAAAGATTTCGATGTGTACAATGAAAGTGATCCCCATACTGATTTTCGACCGCACGGCCGCATTTATATAACAGGGACAAATAACAAAATCTATACTGCATTCTTACGTGAATATAAGGAAGGAGACGATCAAGACATGAGCCATTTAAGAAGGAGAGGAAAGATGGCAGAGCAAATGGGCGAAAGTCAGAGCTCTACATCTTCACATGGGAAAGAAAAAACTCTTTAACTTTAACGTACTATTTAAAAAAATACAAAACAATCACATGAAGGCATTGCCAAAATCTATTGAATCGTGCAAGAAACACACAGAAGGGAACAACCAGTTTCGAGAAACCGGTTGTCAAAAAACCTTCTTGCGCAAAAAAAATACATACACTTTAAATTTGAAATTTTGAAATTTTGAAATTTTTTTTGGAATTATCAAAATTTGTCAGGATGTCCAGGAAATTCCTTAACATATCTTGAAAAATATTTTTTTTCTTAACCGTTGAGAACATCACAATTCCTGTAAAATTAAACATTTAAAAATTACGAGCCCTTCAAAATACTTTTTTAGGACACCTTAACAGAAAATATATTTTGATATACCATAAATACAGCACTTTACTAAAATAAAGAAGACTATCCAATATCATTCTAATAGAGACTTTAAATAAAACTTGAAAATAAAAAATGCATCCAATTGTCTTCAAAGGGCCTTCCACACTAAACAAATATATGGTTAAAGATCTCCTAAAAGCAACTCTTAACTGAAACTAGGAAGACCATCTGAGATAATATTTGTTCAAACCTTAGAAACCTTAACTGGAAATCTAGTAATATATCCTAAATAATAAGATGTTTCTTAAAACTCTGAAACGAACAGCTTACTAATTGCCTGGAATTAGCAAGGCTATAGGATGTAATTTTAGTTAAATCTTTGAATAAAATGAAAATTTACAAAAATGCATTGCAATGCCTTCAGAAGTTTTTCCTCCTTGAAGGTGAAGGATCCATGATGAATTACTTTTAACTTGAAATCTTATGTAAAGCTTGAACTATCAGATTCTATCATATTCTATCAGATGGCCTCCCTTATTTTAGTAGAGGATTGTTCTTAAGGCGAAGGGTTGATTTTGAGGACTTTTATAAGATATTATCATTAGGTTTGTCTTATATGAGATAGCTTTCATGGAGATTATGTAGTGAATTTGGAAATTATTTTATTGTATATTTGAAACGTCTTAAATTATATTCATAATCTTATTGTTCGTTATCAATACTATAACAGTTACTCGTGACCTTTATTGATACTTCCCAGATCTAGCTATAAAATGAGTTCTTCGAGTAACTTTGTAACCTAAATAACAAATACAAGAATACGATGTTTGAAATTAAACATTCTTCTGTTTCACTGAAATAGATCATCGTGTAAATAAACAATATGCATACAATTAATGTACTAAAATATTTGTTTGAATGAATAAAATAATTAATTAAAACGAATTAGAGTGCATTTTATTGAAATACGTGTTATATTTATTTAACATTTTGACATATTGGTCCCATAAGATAGCCAAAAATTTGTTCCAAAATCAGGTGAAAAGGTAAGATTTTTTAGAATCAATTATTATTTTTCAACTCTGTTACATTCAATTCCTAAACAATACAGGGTGGACTATTTTAATCTATCGCGGAAAATATCAGCTGAAAAGACTTCACATTCGAGTTCTGTAATTAAATTCTTCCATATGTCATATTTACTATTATTAAAAAGATTTGTTAATCATTATCCTACTATTCCTTAGTGGATCACTTTAATCGCATGAAGTTCGCTGTTGAGTCCCATGCTCATCAATTTTAATTTAATCTCTCTATTTTTTTATACAGATATTTTCTAAATAGTTTACTGCCGAACTTTTTCACATAATGAATCGTCTGCTTTTTATAACCTAGTATAGCACGTTTTCGTTTCTTATTTTAATTTGTTTACTGCTTTCAAAACAAAATTGTAAATCCTTTCATCTTTTAAAATTCTACAGTTCCTTTAAGCTCTTAACCTTCGCGAGCAATAATTTTCAGATTTCGATATCTCTTGAAAATAGAATTGTAAAATTAAATTACTCTCTTTGCTTCTTAAGTCCTCAACTACTTCATACCGCACGTTTCATCCTAAATCTTTACTGAAGCTATTTTAGAAATGTGTCAAGGGTCAACTCATAAGGGGTCGTACCCAAATGCCGTTGACAATTTTCTAGATATTTCGACCCCCCTGTCCCCTTGCGTTGACACGTGTAAACTTTCGATATACCCTAGCGTTACTTTCCGTAGATTTTGATCGACCCCCCCCC